>JAKOGI010003219.1:0-62119 GCA_029747015.1 Carnegiea gigantea | reverse complement strand
TGTCCCCAAAACCCTAATGGGTTGAATTTCAATAAATGATTTATTTGAGTAAATGAGCTTTTATAAACTACTTGTGTTTTGGAAAAGCATTATCTATGGGGCATTAGTCATATTCATGTGGTCCTAGTGGTTGGGTTAACTTTTGGGTTGGAAAGATTGATTTTGGGTGTAAGGATACCGTTAAGTTAGCGCACGTCATAACTTTTAAATTTTTATCGTTTAGGTCCAATACTCTAGTTCAAGCTCAAGCTAGGTACCTACACTTCTTCAATTTAATGTCTATGCCCTAACTCCCCTTAGTTGCTCTTTTGAAATGATTTTAGATGTTTATGAATTGTTACATGACGTTGTCTGCTGAGGGGGCCTTATGTGTAAAACATAAACTGCTACTCGTGATTTTATGATTGTTTGCACATGGAATATTGTGCTATGATTGAATATTTTAGTTGAGTAGTTCACGTTTAAGTGGTTTTGCTAGGTTAGTAGAAGATTGTTTGAGGTGGGTTGGACTTTTAAGAAGGAAAACAGATTTATTCATAATGTACTAAATCCTAAAACGAAAGACTAAGACAAGTTTACAGGAGGGTGCCTCCTGAAATCAGGGTAGGTTTACCCTGATATTGAGACAAATTAGTCTCAGCTTTTCGAGTATGTGCCTTGTAAGTGGACATATGCCAAGATGGGGTTTTGGTAACCCATTAAAGTTGTTCGGCAGAAGGTTATGAAACTCTCTGGTAGGGTCACTCGCCAATAAAATTGATTGTTTTGGTTTTGGATAATGGTTAATGTTACAGTTTGAATATGTAGAACTTGTTAGGAATTATTCTGCTTAAACTATTTGAATATTTCTCTTTCACTCTAAATATTTGAAATGAATTTAAGTGGGTGTTTTATAATTAAGGATAGACATTATTGAGCTTGGTCTCACAGTTTGAAATATTTTGTCTTCAAGTACTGATGTGCTGCATGGAGATGAGATGAGAGTAATACCGAATAGCAGTTTAGCTTAAGTCTTGTCATCTAGCATGAAGAAATGTTGAACTTTGTGAATTGACTAAGTTTGTCTTTTGGACCATTGACTTTTTGAACGGTTGGCTATACTCTTGATCTTATTATTTTAATGAACCTCCTGTTGCCTTATACTTCTTAATGAAATACAACAGTAATGCCCAAATAGTTTTTTTCCCGCTATATTAAATAGGTTAAAGGTCGATGAATAAATGAATTAGAATTTTTAGGGCATTACAGAGGGGTATCAGAACCTTACATTTGACCATAGTGGCTCACTTTGGAGTTATTGACTCAAAAGGAGGGCCTGACACCTTGTAGACATAGGGGGGAAAAACTACAAAAGGTATCCTCTGTTTATCGTAAAATATTTTAAGGGCCCTCTAATTTGATATCTAATTATTTTACCCTATCTTTTGTAGTAACTAGCAAAAATGGCCTCATTCACTATTTCCGTATATTGCATACACGCTCTAGACTTTTCATATTTACAAATCTATCCCTCAATTCTTAAAAACTTACTTTCGAAAAATCAAAATATATATATGTGATATTTTGCTCCCTCGTATTATTCGAAGCCCTCTTATCGATAATCCGCTTTTCTCTAGTTAACGAAGTAAGACATAGTGGAAAAGCCACTTCCAGTATTGGCAATCCATTTCAACATAAATCTCCTTTCCAAAACTCAAAAAATAAGATTTTATTTCCTTTACAAGAGATAAAAATCCAAAAAGAAGTGGGAGAAAAATTAGGCGAAAAATCAGGTGAAAAAGCAGAAAAAGAAGAAGAAGAAGGACTATAAGCAGTATACTGTTGAAGGACTACAGGATATGTTCGATAGAGAACAAAATTTGGAAGAATTAAACAAAATCATGAGGGCAATTAGTGATAAACATGATGCTTTATCTGATGATAATGAAGATACTAATAATGTCCAATTATAAGCAGAAATATATCAGCAGATGAACCTTATTAAACTTGATGATCTTAATACGTTACCTATAGAAAAAATTAGAAGAAAACTGGATAAAAAAACATGGTAAAATGACTGCTGAAGATGAGATTAATGAAATTGGAGAAGAACTCGACTTGGACGAAATAGCGACCAATCTTGTTAACAATGTTGTTCCTGAACTTGAAGAATTTGGGGAACCTTCTAGAAGAAATACTCATTTCATGAGACCTAGGTACGCTCTAGCAGAACGTACAACCAATTTTTATTTTGGGTTTATCCCAAGGAAAACTACAACCTTTGAAGAGTTTGACCTTACTCCAATTAGCCAGACGGGATACATCTTAAACATAGATGGAGCTCGAAATAGAGAAGGAATATTTGAATATTGGAAAAGAGGCATGAATAGTGTCTTAAACCTAAATACTACATGGACTGCTGCTAATTTCCTAAACTATATCGAGGATAGTTTTTCTAGCACTGTAGCTGACTGATATAATTCGTTAACTGAAGATGGTAAAAATACATTAAGAATGATGAAAACAACAGCTGCAAGTTCAAAAATTTGTGTAAAGAAATCGAAACTGAGTTTATTGGTGCTAAACTTGATTTAAAGAAAAAACAAAAGAATGGCAGAAAAAGATTAACAACATAGAATCATAGGATATGAGATATCTGAAAAATTATATTGCTGAATTTAGTCAATATTATTACAAAATTGGGCAGGCATAATGAAATCAATCTTCGTATGTTCTATGACAAATTGCCATATCCTATAAATTCGATAATTCATAAAAAATATATTGCATGGCTTGAACGAACCGATGTCATTGACACCCTTAGATCGAGAATCTCTTATTTAAGAAAATGGGTCAATGATCAATGTCTTGATCTTCAAAAGTAGAAGAAAATTAAGAAGCAATTCCTAACTTGCTGGAATTCGCCTCACCAATGGGGAAAAGAACCTGAAAGGAGACGAAAAAGAAAATTTTATAGGAAAAAGAGCTTTAACAAGCAACGGGGAGAGAAATATAAGAGAAAATATTATCACCAATCAAGTCCTAAAAAACAAAGATTTTTTAGGAAGGACGCTTGTTATCCTACAAGAAATAACAACTGCAAATACTGGGCATGCAGAGAAGTAGACATTATGCTAATGAATGCAAAAATAGGAAGAATAATTAGCTTATTAAAACCTTAGAAGCTTAGATTATGTTGAGCTTAGTGAAGATAGAGCATTAGACCTACCCCTACATAACAACAAAGGAATTGTTGAAATTATATTGGACAATGAATTTGAAGAAAGCAATTATGAAGAAACAAGTCATATGATGGAAAGTAGCTCAATTAGTCTTGGTGATCTTCAAGGAGAAGAGTTTGTTGTAGACAATGAAAATGAAAATGTCAAAGGAGATTGGGTCCTTCCCATAATCCAAAAAGACATGATCTATAAAAAAATCCATCTTTCAATGAAAAAGCAAATATGTATGTGAATTGATGCAAGAAGATCTACAGATAAAGGGCTATGAGTATGACATTGGAGAAGTTAATCTCGTTAATTGGAAAAGTATCCTTAAGCATAACAAAGAAAGTATAGATATATCTATGTCGGAAGTATCCAAGTTCAAATTATTCCATTACAATAATATGGTAAAGATATTGATCTTTACGCTTTACTATGTGACATCAGGCATACTAAATTCAATAATCAATCATCGCACGGATAAAAACAAGCTTGTGTAATGGGTCAGTAAGATTCAATTACCGACCAAGATATTATGTAAGTCTAAAGGATGAATTAGCTAAAAACTTCTTAACTCTTAAGATAAAAACAATTGGGATGGACATGAAAAGAGAAGGATATCCTTTAAGGATATTTTGAAAAACTATGTACAAATTAGATAATACAATAAACCCAAAGACTAAGGCAACAATGATAGAAGTAAAAAAATTTAAAAGTCCTGCCCCTATATAAAAGATCCAGAGGATTAAGTCCAATCTTTAGGAGATAAAAATCGATCATTCATGGATATCTAGCTTTACCAATCCTACAAAGATCAACAAGAAAAATATAATAAAAATTAATGAGGAGGATAAAATCACTATTAAACCCCAATTATTAAGAAGCATGATTATAAGATCATATTAGGAAGAAGGATCTTTATCAGCTACTAAAACAATTAGCATGATTATGTAGATATATAGAGGATGATGCAATTAATATAACCAGTAAAATGAGTAGAATGAGTTTTGAATCTGCAAGACCCACTGTAGATCGAAGTATAAGTCTAGAAAGAAAGATCATTGTGTATAAAACTAGAACTGTTAGTAAACCAATCAATGAGGATGAACTTACATGGCTATGTAGATATGCTATGAAGCTACTGATACAAATTCTAATAGCATCTATATCACAACAAAGGTATGTTTAGAGCGATATAATAAATATGAACTGTGTACTTACATAGATAGTTGTTACTCTGTATGCTTTAGAAAAAGAACGTTATTTTTAGAACTTATGTGGAAAAAAGTCAAGAATCCTTTACAAGTAAGGATAGCTAATAATAATATTATGAGCTACAATAAAGCTATAGAAGGGTTATCCATAGAATTAGGAGGAGTTGAACGCATTATACCAATTCTATGGGCTACTAATCAACCCTCTCATGATATGATTATTGGAAATAATTTTCAAAAATTATATTCTCTATGCACCCAGACCATAAACCAAATAATATTTGCAATTAATAGTTACCCAATTCCTATTGAAAAATTAAGTAAGGCTTACACTCATCAAAAAATTGAATTTACACGTAGCCAGCGTGGTGAGAAGGTAATGCATGCACAACGAGACTAACAATCGCATTACTTGAGTTATCTATTAAAGAGCAGATTGTTGAATAATAAGCAGAATTATGCGAAGAACTCTACTTTGATAATCCTCTAAAATTTTGGGATAAGATAAAACATTTGCTAAAATTACTTTATTAAATTCCAATACCATTATCCAAGTCAAACAAACGGTGTATACACACCAGGACATCCATGAGTTTAATAAACAAATCAAAGAACTTCTGGATAAAAGATTAATTAGAAACAGCAAGAGTCCTCACACCAGTCCCACTTTCAAGGTAAGAAATCATGCAGACAAAAAAAGAGGGAACACTAAAATGGTAATCAATTACAAAAAGTTTAATGATAACACTGTCTTTGATGGTTACTATATTCCTAACAAAACAGTCATTTTCAACAGAATGCAAGGAGCCTCTTGGTTCTCGAAAATGGATTGCAAAAGCAGTTATTAGCAGATAAAAATGGATGAAGAACGTATTCCTTTTAACTGCATTTAGTGCCCCACAAGGACATTATGAGTGGATAGTAATGCCATTTGGTCTTAAAAATGCACCCCAAATATTCCAGAGAAGAATGGATAATATCTGCAAAGACCTTAATCATTGTTGTTTAGTTTACGTCGATGATATCCTTGTCTTTTCCAAAACCGCAAAGCAGCACAAAGATGATGTTTTAGCTGTTATCCAAAGATACATTGATCATGGTATTATATTTGGAGAAAACAAGTGTATTTATGCTGAATAAGAAATAAAATTTCTAGGTCTAGAGATAAAAGCTGGACAGATCATTCTACAAAAACATATTCTAAAAAAAGTAGAAATTTTCCCTAAAAAATTGAACATAGGAAGCATCTAAAAAGGTTTCTTGGATGTCTTACCTATACTTCAGATTTCATGAAAGATTTAGCTAAACTAAGAAGCCTTTGCAGCAGAAACTCAAGAAAGAAGTAAGTTGGACATGGACCACTAATGATACAAAGATTGTTCAAAACTTCAAAAAGATGTGTAAAAATCTTCTTATTCTTAATTTTGCGTAATGAAGGAGATAATTTAGTTCTTAAGATAGATGCTAGCAATGAGCACTAGAGTGCAGTACTCAAAATCAAAGAGGGAGAAAACCTTTACAAATATTGCAGTGAAAGTTTTAATAAAGCAGAATGCAACTATCCCATGATAGAAAAAGAAATCTTTGCAGTTATAAGGGAAATTGAAAAGTTCTTAATCTTTTTAGCCCTAAAACCTTTTCTTATTCAAATCAATTGCAAAGGAATACTTAGTTTTGTAAAAAAGAATTTATCAAATATGCAAACATAAGGGCGACTCTTGCATTGGCAATTATGGCTTAATTAGTTTTCCTTCTCTATTTAACATATATAGGGATCGAAGAACTCTCTGACAAATAGTTTAACTCGAGAACTCGTCAATGGTGATCATCGAGGCTAACCTCCTTCTAAAAAAGGAGGAAATCCATGATGAAATGCCATTCCTACTAGAACAGGTCTCTCCTTCTAGTGAAGTCCTTATTGATAACTTGAAATTTCATACAAAAAGTAGATCGCGTTTTAGTGTACTATCTACTGTCTACCTAACAACCCAAAGATTTTCCCTTTTAGAGCTACAAATTAATTATCTTAGATATCCCTATGATATCCGAGAAAAAAAAAGTTCTTATGTTCAAGAAAAATGGTTTAATGAGTGGTACGCAGCCTGCATCGACTTTTATCATTATTATTCTTATGACATTTGAGAGTTTTGGTGTACAACTATCTACTTTTTCGATAAGCCTAGAGTTAGTGGTGCTAGTTTCCCAGCAAATTCAATATCTCCAAATGAGCCTATTATTAAAGCTTCGGAATACAGGATGGTACTTTATTTTATAGAGATCTCAGATCCAAAGTTTTCATTTTCCTCAAAGACTAACGAAATTTCAGCAATGCATGTTCCGAAGTATCCATTGGATTCTTACATCTCCGAAAGGTCCAACAAAAATTTCAATTAGTAGATGCCTAAATTTGGAAGTGTATAGGACACTAATCATATATGAAAATGGAAAAGCCAAACCAGCCCATTATCTTATTCAGATAGTTAATTACGACGATCTCTATGATCAATGACAAGAATGGGTTCCTGAACAATGAGAATTAATTATTGATCCTGCTTTAGCAAGAGCTATTGGATTTTTCAACATTTATCATCAATGTTGGAATTGAATAAGAAAAAACATTAATGCATTGTGGAAACACTTGTTCGCGTATGATAATGAGTTTCAAGAGTACATGAAGGTGGAAGGTGCATTCTGGGAAGATATCTTTAGCTATCTCTTTGATGTTGGAGCTGGAAAATTCTTATCAGAAAAAGAAAAGAAATATCTTCTCGAGTTATTTGAAAAATGGGATTCAGAGCATCTTCAATTACGTGAAGATTTTGATGATTATCCAGATAATGAAGGTTTGAAAGATATAATTGGAGATGAAGGCATGTAGAATCTCAATAATGATAATTAGTCTTATCATCATTAAAAGCTCTGAGAAGTGATTACCCCATTATTGTACTATTTTGATAAGTGTCTGGCCTATAAAATTAAGTCTGTACTGTAGCCATATGAAGAATCAGTGTCTACTATAGCTATATAAAAAAATCAGCGTGTACTGTAGCCAATATGGCATCCTATATATCCCATCCCCTCTATAAAAGGAGAGGTCAAGTGTTGAGAAGGGACATAGTCATTTGAGCATTCTTGAGCACAAGAGAAGTCATGATTCTCCATTTCTATATGAGTAAGCATCTCCAATGATTTTAGCTTAAGTCTCTCTTCAGGCTTTCCATTGTAATATTTTCACTTTCAAGCTTTTAATAAAAGAAGTTTTCCAATAGGGAACGTTATTCAATCGAACCTTATGTCTTAAATATTATAATTTCTTGATTAAAGTCTCATTATCCTTTAAAATACTTAAAACTTGATTAGTGACTGTGATCTGAGGTAGGAAATGAAATAGATTTGTGATGTATCTGATCTAAGAAATGTGGGGTTGAGATTAGTAATCTCTGTAAACCGGAAGTTAGAGGAGCACTGAAGTCCAGCACTGACTAAGTTCGAGTAACGGTCAAAACTCTCTAATTAAACTTTAATTATTTTGCTAAGCATGATGGGTCGTTAATAACGGAAAATATAATATTTATGATCTAAGTAGTAGATTGTGATAACTAGTACCAGTAAAATCTTTACAAGCAGTTAAATAGCTAAAAACAAGCACAAAACAGCCTATTTGCATAGTTTACCCAAACTAGGGGTCTTTCTGTGATTTCTAAAAGTTCAAGGACTAAAATAATAAAAAAAGGAGCTAAAAATTAGTTACTTAAAAACATAAGATATCCCAGAATTAGATCTCAAATTATAGGGGCCTAACAATAGTAACTAAAGAACTTAGGCACCTAAAAGTCACTAATTGCATAGGTGGTAAATGGAGTGTGAGTGTAAGTATGGGAAATTTCATAAGTATCATTATGCATATGCCTTACATCTTCTATTTGATGGTTGGTAACTTGAATGTTGCGCGTGTGGCCAAAGCTACCAAGTACTTTTTTTGTGTGTGTGTGTTTGATATGAAGAGCATGTGGTCCAAACCATTACACTGAGAACTAACCTTAAATAAAGAATTTAATTGCTTATCTAGTGATTATGAACTATAGTGTATAGCCTTGGCTGAAACCATAGAATGCTATGATGTATCTGTCTAGTGGTCGATGCTAAGCTTGGTTACTAAGTTTAATGAGCTAACTGGATGACTATAAGGTGCCTAGTTAACCTATTGTGGGCTTGTACTAATTTCGGGATTGAACATGGCCATTGAGGTACTTAGTTAAAAACACTATCCTAGGTAAAAAGGGAGCTTAAGGTGGTACAAGGGGGTAGATGATTATTGTGGCATGATACAGGAGGGCCCATAACCATCTTTGTTCTTTCTTTAACCTTGTACTTCTTCTATCTTACCAACCTCCAAAATCTTCTACCTTTTTGATCTATTTTTTTCTACCTTCCTTGGCTAACTTCTTCCTAACCCTATTGTAATCAGTCCCCTGTTGGGAATAACATTCGCTACTTTGTCATTGACATCTTTGTATTTTCAATAAATTGTGCTTTGTACTTTCTCGAAACCTTGTGATCCCTTGCTTTTATTCATGTGCTTGTTGCTTCCACTTTTTGATCTTATACGTTCACTTGACTCTCATGTTTATTGTATTAATATACCTACCTATATTCTTCTGTTATCTCTTAGAATTCTTTCCACTTGTTTTCTCAATCATGATCTCATCTCATTAATTTCTTTCTCTAATTTTGGGATGAGTATGCTTATTGAATCAATTTGTTGACCCTGTATCGAGCTTTGAATTTGTTTGGCATTCCTTGTGTTTCCTGTAAAGTTATGTTCACTTGGTGACTCTTAAGTTATAAGCAACTGCTTCTTGTGAAGGACAATTGTCATTTTGTTTTGTTGATAGTTTTGTTGTTTGATAGAAATTTTGGATTTCATTTATAAATGAAAATCTTGCCTTGTACTGATCTTAGTTTTTTAATCTCATATATTCAATTTTGACTTGTATGCTTGCTATATTTAACCTTACATTCCCACATTTTCAATGGACTCTTGTACTTAATACATGCATACACTTGTAATAGTACTCCATCATCACTCAAGATGGCTTATTTTGCTTGCTAGGAACCTTAGCCTTATCTTGTTGCCTCATTTCATTTGTTGGTTTTATTGGACAAGTATTCCTTTGTATGCATTGGTGGGATACTATAATGTGCTGGAATTTCTAAATGCTTGAGATCGATATTTCTTTTCTTTCTTTTGGCATTACGATTACTTTAGTGACCCTTAAGTTATTGCTATTAGATACTAATGATCTTTCCTTTCGATTACAAATACCATTTGGTTGTTTTCCTTGCAACCACTTGAGCCTATATTCTTCCTTTTGTCGTAACTTTGTAACTCAGAGCTAGCCTTTATAGCCTATATGATTCTTACTACTCCCCCTTTTATAAAAATCTTAAGATTAGTCTGGGTCTTGGAAGCGAGATATAGTATTCTGACATATCTTGGCTTGTAGATGAGCCTATATTTTCATAGTTATACATGTAATGTTGGTTGCTCTTGAGTAGCTCATCTTATGTGATTATATATGGATTTCACACCATTAGGTTTCTTTGTTGTGATAAATATGTCCATGAAGTTTGTGACTGAAACAATTGAAGTAATTCAAAAAAGCAATAAGAAAGTATGAAGATAGACTTTGGTATGAGAAAATGACAATTAACATGATCTATTGAGATATGCATTATTTGATTACAATTTTATAGTACATTTATCAAGCAGAATTATATTTTTAGGCATCATTACCTTAATTGAGCTTAGTTTGGCTAGCTTGACTATTATAAGACAATCGTTGTGAATACTTAAGGAACGTTCAGGAAAAAAATACAATTAGGATGAGAGGAGAAGCTTACCGCATTGTATATGAGTCTAGGGATGTATATATATGAGTTGTTTAAAGTTTAAGGATTTTATAATTAGCTACAGGTGCTCGAGGTATGTTTCTTGGTGAGTCAGGGAGTTTATTGGTTACATTTTGGTGAACTAAGGGTGCAGGACGAAGTAATCCACGTACTAGTAGGGATTACGTAGTGAGTTAAGGCTAAACACTTATGTAACTAGTAAAGTGGGACCAGAATATGAAAGTAATGTACCAATGAAGGTATCACCAAATAAGAAGGTTACAAATTATAGAATCATCCATAAGCTAGTGCCAAGCGTCACTTGCTACCTGAGCCTTAGGTCTATTTGCTCATGCCTACCTAGAGAAGAATAGGCAATTGTATGGTATGGGCACCCTATTCCATGGTGCCAGCTTTTGACATTGGAAATGGGCAATACTTTGGTGACATCTCCAAGAGGCTTCTCAAATTAGGCTAAATTTCATTTCCTTATTTGAACCAATCACTAGAGGGTAGACGAGATGAACAACTGAGATGTTAGAGGGCATATCTCGAGCTTATGGTTTGGATTGAAGAAGGCATGGGATAAGCAGTTAGCACTAATCGAGATCTCCTACGATAACAACTATGATTTTAGTATAAGAAAGTCTCCATTTGAAGCATTATATGGTAAGAGCTGTGGAACACCCTTATAGGTTCGAGAGATTGATGATGTTCTCACCATAGGACCTTAACTTATACAAAAGGTCCGGATGATACAAGAGGGGATAAAGGTACCCCAAAGTTAGCAGAACAGCTATGCAAACAAGCAATAGAGGCCCTTAGAATTTGAAGTGGACATCCTAGTTTTTATAAAAGTTTCACCCACCAAGGGTGTGACGTAGTTTGGAAATTAGGTAAGCTAACCCAAGGTATTTCAGCCTTTATCCTATCATAGAGTGGGTGGAAGAAGTAGCATATTGATTATAACTACCCGAAGAACTCTCGAGAGTCCATGATGCACTTCACATGTCCCAGCTACATAAACACATTCTAAACTTGACTCATGTGTCAAGCTAGAGCCTCTACAACTCTAGGAGGACTTAACTTACGAGGAGTAACTGATCAAGGTCTTAGACTGCAGCAAGAAGTAGTTTCGAAATAAAGTGGTTCTATTTATGAAGGTCCTTTAGGCTAACCACATCACAACCATGGTGACATGAGATTCGGAAGAAGAAATGCGATCTAAGTACCCTCATTTGTTTACAGGACCAGGCATGTCTAAGTTTCGAGAACGAAATTTCTTTGAAGAGGGGTGAGATATGAGACCTTGGAAATTTGGATGTTTAATCCTGAGTGGTTTGTGAAGTTTCATGGACGAAACTTCTTTTAAAGGGGATAAAATGTAAAACCTTGGAAATTCATATGTATAATTCTCGAAGAATAATTAAGTTGATTTTTAATGTTGAGAATTTATTGTTGGTCGCTTGAGCTTGTAAGTAGTAAGTTTAGTGTTAGGCCTTCGTATAAATTAGGACTTCAGACCAAGTCCAAAATTCTTTATTTTTGATCCAACCCAATGCTTTATTAAAGAAAATATTAATCCTCTTTAATAAAAATTCAGATTTTTTAAATAAGTTTTGCTTCCTAAGTTTCAAATTTAAAATTTGAATGTATTAGCATTTTGGAAGAAATAAAAACAAAATACCCCAAATCCATCACTTGCCCAATTTTCACTCTATAAATCTCTCTCCTCCCCTCCTTATCAATAGAAAATAGAAAAAAAGGGAAAAAAAATTTTTTAATGTGAAACAACTCGCCCTCCCCTATCTCACATTTCCCTCTCTCTCTCTCGCCCCCTCTCCCTCTCTCTCTCTCTCTCTCTCTCTCTCTCTCTCTCTCTCACCCACAAGTGTCACCCTCACTTCTCTCTCCTCTCTGCCGACTACTGCCACCATTGACGGCCACCCTTGCCGCCGGCCGCTCCACCATGCTACCCAGCTAAGCCACCAAGCCTCTTTGCTTGGTTTTTGTTTAAGAGAGTTTAGAGGTTTTGGGTTGTTTGAGTTTAAAATTTTTATGCTTATAAATAATTGATTTTTACAGCAAATTCACTTAATTCCAAGACTCTGAATACTTCTTTTTTATGTTCCTATATGATTCTCAAATTTTGGGGGCTATTTAAAAAGCATTCATACGAGCATCTCCCCTGTCACTCTCATTTCAAGGCAAAAC
The DNA here is from genome assembly GCA_029747015.1 of Carnegiea gigantea. Classification (NCBI taxonomy): domain Eukaryota; kingdom Viridiplantae; phylum Streptophyta; class Magnoliopsida; order Caryophyllales; family Cactaceae; genus Carnegiea; species Carnegiea gigantea. The sequence continues at coordinate 49,596 of JAKOGI010003219.1, read as the reverse complement.
AAAAAACTTTCTCTTCAAAACCTATACTGAAGGGGGGCTTAGATAGGTTTTATTGATTTAGAGGAGGTATTGATGATTAGCAGTAGTTTTAGATTGATTTGGGTGAGTTTAATGTCAATATTAATTATCATTGTTATTAGTGTTAATAATAATACAAATTAGTATTTATTGGTATTAATAATAATTAATAATAATAAAAATAATATTTAGTAATATAAAGAGCAATAATACAAATTACTTTTATTAACAATAATAATAACTAATATTAATAATTGCTATTTAATAATTAATAATAATTATTAATTATTATTATGATTAAAAATAATTAATATTACTCTTTTTTGTTGATTAACAATAATTATTAATTAATAATTAATAATAATTATAATAATAGTTTAATTAATAATAAAATAATAAATAATGATTATTAATAATAACTATTAATATTAATAATAATAATTAGCCTTAATAATTGCAATAATAATTCTTATTAATATTAATAATCATAATAATTAATAATTATTATTATTATCATTAATGTTAAAATTGATTATTTTTAGTGCTAAGAATAATAATTACGATTTACTAGTATTAATAATACTTATCCATACTAAGAATAATATTAGGGTAGACTATCTATCGTATTAACAGTAATATTAATTATTATTAGTGTTAATAATAATAACAACAACAACAACAACAACAACAACAACAATAATAATAATGATAATAATAATAATAATACCATCTGCCAACATAATGAATGCAGTAACATAACAAATTAGCGTCAATGAATATAAATATAAAGGGCAGACCTACGAAACATAGCTGCAAATGAAGAATAGGCAAGAGAAGTAGTTAGTTACACTTAATTTATATTAGGAGTAAGCTATAGATTAGGAATATAAAACAAACATGATTAAAAATAAGACATCGATAACTGTGTGCTCATGAAATGATAATTGGATATTGATAGCATTTTGCATCTTATAGTGGAAGAATTTGGGTTTAGAGTGTAAGATCTGATCCAATGTTTTCTATAATGTATGCATATGAAAAATGATGTTTAGTCTGCATTATAGATTAAAAAAACTAAAAGTTTACCCAAAGAAAGGAGAAATTTTGGACATGTTCATACATGTGCCTAAATTTCAAAGTAGAATGAAAAGATGTATGATATTTATCTATGCTCCAATTCTACAATAATTCCCAATTATTGAAATTTGATCCAATATCTCGTGATATCCATTAATTACAATAAATTTTAGTTGGATTGGAGATATAAACAAAAATAATTAAAAAATACTACACATATAATGCATCAGAAATAACAAATGTACAACATCAATCATAAAGAGATCTAAAATCAGTCTCATGCAATGCATGCATTAGCATTTTATGCTTTAGTACAAATTTAAATTTGATTCAATGTCTGGTACTATAAAGATAATTTGAATAAGTTATAATTTGATTCGGGGTACAAAATATAAATCATTATAAAGTATCATCGATGAAAAATAAAGATAGCTTAGCATCAATCTCCAACAATGCATGCATTATAGTTGTAACATATTTACAATTGGAAATTTTGTGTGAGAAATTCTAATCATATTGGCATATGTTACCTAAAATTGAAAATTGGATTGGAAATATAAAATAGAGATCTCTGTATGTGCACTCACAATTGAACAATTGCTCCCAAATAGTAAAATTGGACTCAATATATCCTACTCCAAATAAATGATTACAAAAATTTAAAATTTTTTGATATATAAAATTTAAATTATTATAAAATACTACCTCCATAATGCATTAGAAATAATAGATTTAGACTATTCATAATCATTCTAGCTGAAATGGAATTAAAACATAATTGTTATAAAGTGATCCATTTTCACCCTTCTGTCATGTGCCATCTTACTTACCTCAATTTCCCCTGGACGTAAATGGCATTTGAGTTTGTTTATCATAATGTTAAAGTTGGGTGGATTGTGTACCAACAAATTTTAATCTTAATTTGATGAGAAAACACAATACCGTCATGTTCAAAGTAGTCAAAATAGATGACAATTTCTAAAGTAACAGCGAGCAAAATGCATGCGAATTTTGTTACTATCATTTAAATGAGAATAGATTATTTAAGTAACTAATCATATCTTATAAATAATTAATTAAGAAAATTAAATCCTATGATAATAAAAAAGGAATGTAATGTAAATGATTCTCAAATGTAGCCCCCCAAAGCAAACACTATTGAGAGAGGTGTTGAATGGCAAATAGAAAGAACAATATTAGCTCCCCTTCCTCCCCCCGGGCCCGCGGCCAATGCCAAAGAAAACCCCCCAAAAAAACCTTGATTTCCCTTCCTAGAAGAAAAGGCTTCTCTGAAATGGTCTCCTTTAGAATATTGATCAGGGGGGAAAAAACTTGGGTCTCCATCCATTAATCGTAAAATTTTGTTAACTATCATTAATAAAATAATTTATTTATTTAAAAAAGTATAATTTTAAAGCTTGTCTCTTGTCTTTAACACTAAAAAAAAATATCATGTGTCGCCATCTATACCATCTGAGTGATGCTAAAAGAGTAAAGCGTTGAAAAATATTAGACTTTCCTTCCCTTAATTTCTATAGAAAGATGGAACTATTCTTTACTTAAGTCAATTGCTACTTTCTAAATTTGCGCCTGAAGCTTTTTCTAAATGGATTAAATCATTGTGCCTTTAGGTGTTAAGCACAAAAAGATAATTTTTTCAGCACTCAGATCTCATGTTGGGTTATGACAGTATTCAGCTATTCATATAGAATTTAAGCTGAATTATTTTACAAATGCAAACTTTTGAATGTATACATCTAATATAAATCTAAATTTTTTAAACAAATTGATAAAAACGGGAGTAAATTTTAATGAATACGATGTATCAACACTTAAATTCAAATTTTTAAGCTTATTAATGTCAACAACATTATGAAAATTTAAAAATATATCTTCCAACATAGTTCTTTATAAAGGTGACAAATAGAAAAAACAGTATCACCCACCTAAAGAAAACAATGAAAACCTCGGCATAAAATGTGAATCATCCCATTTTCATTCTCTTCTCTTCCACTATTTCCCCTTACGTTAATAAACCTTCACCTCCCCACACAACATCCAAACATGGTGTTGACAAAACATTATATAAGTTTATGAACTGAAAATGCATTATACAAGATATTAAAAGATGACAAACTACCACACTCAATATGTATTATACCCATGGACCCCAAAAAATTAGTGTGTTGTACTTATTTACGTTATCCATCATATTCAAATTTAGAATCTCTTTGATATCACCTTTAATGAGGATCAATCCACATGAGTTTACATTACATTGCAATAGAGACCTCTATCCTATGTCACAGAAAGGGATTATAAGTAATAAAAGGACGTGGTTTTTGTGAATTTTGAGGCTATCAAGAAAGCTAAGGTTCAAAGTATTTAGTGAACAGATATATAAAGCTTAAAACATAACTATTTATATTTAGCCATCTATAAAGTAGGTGGATTTGAATTAATCATTTGAAGAATATTTTTTGAAGTTAACCACCTATGATTTTGGTAATTTTAACTTTCATAGCACCTCCTTGGATGGAGACTATAACAGTATGATGTAAATAAAAATTGTACATCTGTAACACGCACTTCAAAAAGATGTTGCAGCATCAACAAACTTGATCCAACCTAGTTCCCTTCTGAAAATAGAAGTATATTTTGGAAAAAAGAAGGAAAATGAATTAAGGTTTATCATATTTACAAATGATGCCTAACATTAGTTTTGCCCAAGATAAAGATGGTTTTGTCTTTTATAATGCCGTATATGATGTCAATACCTACTTAAAAAAATAAAAAATGTACATGCATGGTCCGAATTTTCTGAAGTCCCTTTTTTTTTCATGTGACTACTGATTTGAATATCACACAAAACCCTAAGTCATTTCCTTCTATTTCACCTAATAATTAAAATAGCTAAAATCATTGTGAACATCAGAAGCAATGAAAGGGCACTACAAATCAACCCATTTGTTGTGCTACTTCTAATGTATTGTCCATCATAAACAAAGAATTAAAAAGAAAAAAACAAATGAGACATAAATCCCATCAACCTAAGCAGCATAGTTGATTCAAAACGTGGAAATAATATTATGCTTAAATCGGAAGTTTAAGTAACTTTTGATGTATGTTGAAATATAGATTCGAGAAGATTTGATGATTTTGGTCCAATGTATCCTGCAATTCAAAAATTCAAAATTGATAGTTCAATGCTACATGTCCTAATATGACCAATTGTCCAAAATATTGATTTAGATTATATTACGACAATGTCAGTGAAGTGAACAATTTGAAAATTTAAAAATGTCGAACCATGAATAAAATCGACCATACATTTATAAATGTTGAACAATGAATAAAATTGAAGATTATGTTTACCTAGGAAGAACACGACGCCCGAAAAAAATATGTGTTCAATAATGTAGTTGATAAGTTACATACGATGGAGGAGATGAAAGAGGAGCTTATAAGATTGGTGTGAGATTCGGGGAATTGAAAGTTTTTTTAAAAACAATAATGCATTGGCCTGTGACTGGAAGAAAGGTGAGTAGTTACGAATTTGTGAGTATGAAGGAGATGCGATAAGTTGCATACGATGGAGGAGATGAAAGAGGAGCTTATAAGATTGGTGTGAGATTCGGGGAATTGAAAGTTTTTTTAAAAACAATAATGCATTGGCCTGTGACTGGAAGAAAGGTGAGTAGTTACGAATTTGTGAGTATGAAGGAGATGCGATAAGTTGCATACGATGGAGGAGATGAAAGAGGAGCTTATAAGATTGGTGTGAGATTCGGGGAATTGAAAGTTTTTTTTAAAACAATAGCGTACTGGCCTGTAAGTGGAAGAAAGGTGAGTAGTTACTAATTTGCGAGTATGAAGGAGACGCGAGGGACAAATTTGTGAGTGCATAGGAGTCATCTGACGGCGGTGGAAAATACATTGTAGGGAATTAAGATTCTTTTTAAAAAAAATGAAAGCATAGTTTTGAAGGTTAACTTTACTGCTTTATTTTTGGGGGGGTATTTGTTTTGTTAAAAACTTATATTATATTAAAACAAATTTAATTTACACATTAAAATTTTAGCCTATAATAAGTGTTGGTAAACAGTATGATACTTTTTAGTAGACTATGACTTATTATTATTTAGGGAACGATATGGCATTTTTGTGTGAACAATAGGTTAATTTTTAATGAATAGTAAGTTCTCATTTAGTGAACAATAGGTTGAGTTGTAGTGAATAATTGTGTGTCATTAAGTGAACAATAGTTTAACTTTTAGTGAATAATATCATTATTTTAGTAAAAGACTTTTGGTCAATAAATTTTTTGGTGAACAATTAAACACGTTTTAGTGATAAAAATAACTTTTTAAAGTACAATAGGTTAAATTTTTGGTGCAAAGTAGAGAAATCTTTAGTGACAATGGATTAGGTTTGGTGGACAATATATTACTATTTAGTATACAAATTTTTGTGGTCAAAACTTAATTAAAAATTAAAATTTTACTAATAGAATCTTTCTACAGAAAACTAATCAAATACCACAATGAATTTTCTTTAAAAAAGTTAGAAATGCAAAGGATTTTGTTTTTAAAAAATCAACTTACCTAGCAATATGTGCCTCACAAGCGTCAAACTCAGGATCTCAATAGCCACAATATCTAGTCATTAATCTATGTACCCAGCTCAACAACAGTGGAGTAGATGGACAAACACAAGTTTAAAATAACAAATGACTGGGCCTTCCATGGCACATTCTCAATTTGGGTCGAGCATTTTTTATTATGCATTGAATGCGAGCTCGCGATGCAGTCATCTCTAGGTGTTCCATAAAGTCGTCAATAAAACTGAGACTAGAATCCCCTCAACCCATTAGCAAAATTACTCAATCATTAGCCTGCCATCCAAATAGAAGAATTTTTCAATTATTCAACTGGTTTAAGTCAGTAATTGTGATTATCTACAACCATCTACCTCTATATCGTGACTGGCATCCTTCAAATTGTGTTTGTTTTTTCTTTTTTAGAAAGGCAAGTTTCATAGTACTATAACCTAAAACTAACAATGACAAACTTAGTAACTTCCAATAAACCCAAAAATATGGAAGTTAAAAAGCTTACAACATAAACATATCTTCCAATCTAAAGATTTCTAAAAAACCATTACAACCTACCAGTTCATCAATATAATCTAAAAGATCAAAAGCAGTGGATAGATGAATGCATAAACCCACAACATAGAATATCCTCACAGATGAAGCTAGAAGCTCAACTATTTAAATAAGATCAATAAAATGGCTTTACTTAGCATGATAAACCCTTCGTCAAGCCTTTTAGGTTTCTGCATCCAGTTTAAGGCCTAGTTTGAAATCAAAAAGAAGGGTAAGATGAATGAGGGTCACTTTAGGGTGATCCATGCTTAGTCGAGCTATAATCAAGGCATCTAGGTTAACTTCTATTTTAGCATAATTGGTAATTGTTCAAGACCTATGAATTGGAGTAAAAGGTAATTACAATGAAACCCAGCACTGCAACCTGAATATTATCAAATAGCATCTAAAGTAAAGGGTAATGGTAACCACTCACAATACATACAACCTTGCACACATTTGAAAGAAGTTTTATTTTCTTGGGACGGTTTTTGACTATTTCTGTATCTAGGACATACCTAGCTTCACCCATGTCCTTTATCTCAAAGCAGAGGACAGCTACCTCTTAGTAGCTTTGATCATGTCCAAGTTCTTCCTAACCAGAAGTATGTCATTGACGTACAGGGCAAGAAACATGATCCCCCTGGTTGCTTTTATGACATACACACAATGGTCCTCTGAAACCACGGATAAGCTAAGCTAAGTTATGGCTTCATGGAATCTAAAGTACCCAAATCTAGAAGATTTGTTAAGACCATATATGGACTTTTAAGATGATACATCTTGTCCTCTTGGCCCTTTGATACCAAACCAATGGGTTGGTCCATGTAAGTCTCTTTCTGAACGTCACCATTGAGGAAAGAAGTCTTTACATCCATTTGAACCAACCCTAAGTTCAATGGGCAATTCGGGGCTAAGAGTAGGCGAATAGAGGAAAATCTCTCCATAGGAGAAAATGTCCCTTCGTGGTCTATACCCTCAAGTTGGGTAAAGCTTTTCATCACTAGATGGGCCTTGAACTTGTCAATCAATCCCTCTGCCCAATGTTTTATCTTGAAAACCCACTTGTTTTTAATAAACATACATCGAGGTGAAAGATAAATGAGTTCCCAAACCTTTTTTTTGCCATTGAGTTCATATAATCCCTCATGGTATCCATCTACTTCTTGTGATTTGGTGAATCGATCGCCTCCTAAAAAGAGGTAGACTTTTTAATTTTCAAGGGAGTGTGTAGGAGTATTTCCTCTTTAATTTAGAAATATCTTCGAGGAATACCATGCTCACTCCTTCGAATCTTAGGACCCTCATTATTTGTCTGCCTGGGATAGAATGGGCCCCCTTTCTCTAAGAGGTGCGGGACCTTTAATATATGGAGAATCACTCCCACTTTTTCATGGAGAGGTAGGAGCCTAAATAAGTGGACTAATCATATGTTTAGGAACAAGAAATTAAGGATGAACCTCATTTTCAGGATTGATTGTCCTCATATATTGTAGATTGAGAACAAACCTCATTCTCCTAAGTAGACATGCCTCTCTCATTTCTATTGGATGGGGGAGGTGTACCATCCTCAGTGACTTGGTGAGAATGCAAATCCTCCCCTTCATCGAGAGATAGTTGAATTTCTTGTTATAACTCATATAGTTCAATATATTTCACTAATGCTTGGGAACTCATTCTCAGGAATTGATTTTTATCATGCCACTATTGGGAGATTCCCCATACATCATATACCCTTTAGAATGTTTGCGATACCTTATGAAAACCATTTTGGTAGTTTTTGAACCAAGTTTCGCATGCTTGTAGGCTGGATTATGCATATTGCCAGTCGAACGCCATGGGTGTAAGCGATCCAAGAATGACTTTTTTTTTACCAAATCATAACTCATATGGTGCAGTAGATACACTCTTGCTTGGCACACGGTTAAGGACATAAGCTACTGTAAGCAGTGCATCGCCCAAAAACTAATTAGGAGGTTAGCATATGTCATCATTAACCTAGCTATGTGATGGTGAAATCCATTGCCCAAATAAAGGTGTAAGTCCTTCATTATCAGCTCCAAATGTTAATGAAGATTAATCTCCCCAAGATAACCCAAGAAAGAAAAAACAAACTCCAAATTTTTAGTAATTGAATCAACTTGGGAACAATTCAACAAAAGCAACAAATCAACACATCCTTTAATCCTCTAAAGCCAGGGCACCGAGGGTTAAATTAAAGGGATGAACTCAACTTCTTCAACCCATTAAAGAGATAAAGAAATTTGAGATTTTAAAAAAATACTAAGGATCAAGATCTCATATCATTAATCCAAGTCTGAGAAATATTATAACAATTAAGCAAATAAATAGAAGAGTACCCCCTTCCCTAAGTCATGCACTAAGCAATAGTATTACAAGGAAATTAACCAACAAAATGCTACCTAGTGGTGCAATTTTAAAGGGGATATTTAGAATATAAGGTGAGCTAGAATTGGTTACATTAGTACCTAGATGAGTCATCCACTACCTCAATTAGATAAGCCATGGGTAAATTTCCTGTAGATGGGTTTTAAAAGAGTAGACCAATTTTTTAGAAATACTAGCCCCTAATCAATCCATTTGCTAGGCCAATGAACTCCTTAATAAAAAAAAAATGCAATTCCAGACCTCGCGCTAGCCCTTGCTCGGTTTTCACCCAATATCTTGCTTGATAGTTTGAAGTTGGAGACATTCTATGGCTTAATCACAACTAAACATCTAGTGCTATCCACACTTCAATAATTTGCCCAAATTTGAGCTCGCTTGCCCTTCCAAAACGGAGCTAGAAGTGAGATGAGGGCTCTGCCTAGAACAATGAAAATAAGCGTACTTAGACCTCCTCAAGGGCACCAAGTCAACATTGACCTAGGAGGATCTAGTCATTGAACTAAAATTAACATTGACCCTATTTGGTTTGATACCCTTACTTGAGAGAGTAAGTCTAATCTTGGAGCTTGCTCTACATCGCCTCTTCCCCTTGAAGAGGATTTGCCTTCAAATTTTCACTGTGTTTTTCGTCATCTTCAAGGTACGAAGTCGGATTCCCAACATTAAAGGTGGCGGATATTTGTATGTTTTTCGAAAGCTCTATTTTGTAGGCATTCTCTCCGACCCTTTGTACCACCTTTTATGGACTATCCCCTTTAGCCATGAGCTTGTTCTTCCTCCTTGAAGGGAACCTTTCTTTCCTCAAGTGCAACCACACTAGATCTCCTAGATTGAACTTAAGATGAGTGCGGTTATTGTTGGCTTTAAGCTTGTATTGCTCATTCACTTTCTCAATTTGTGACCTTACTTGCTCATGTATCCTTTTCATTTCCTTAGCTCGTACTTCAAACTCAAAACTCACCCTTGATTCTTAAGGAATAGGAATAAGATCAATGGGAGTAAAAGGATTAAGGCCATATCACATCTCAAAGGGATAATGAGAGATAGCATAGGAAAGAGCCTGATTGTAAGTGAATTTGGCATGAGAAAGCTTGATATCCCAATCCCTTAAACTCTTACTCAACATACCCCTTAGTAAGGTTGCTAGAGTTCTAGTTGTCACCTCCATTTGTCCATCAGTTTGATGATGACAAATAGTGTTAAAGAGCAACTTAGTCCCTATTAGTCTCTATAGAGATCTTCAAAAGTGAGATAGAAATTTGGTGTCTCTATCCAAGATTATGGCTCTTGGATACCATGGGGCCTTACAATTTCTTCGAAGAATAAGTCTGCAATGTTGGTAGCATCATCACTTTTGTAGCAAACAAGGAAGTGGGCTATCTTAAAGAATCGATCCACCAGCACCATGATAGGATCTCTTCCTCTTGGTGTCCTTGGGTGGGCCCTAATGAAGTCCATGCTGATGTCATTCCAAGGCCTTGCAAGGATTGAAAGAAGATTGTAGAGGCCTTGGTGGAAGTGATTCTTATCCATGTGATAAATGTTGCATCTTATGATCATCTTATGAACATCCCCTTCCATCTTAGGCCAATAAAAATGTTCCTTGAGTATCTCAAGGGTCTTGTTAATACCAAAGTAATCGACTAAGGCTCCTCCACGAGCCTTCCTAATAATAAAGTCCCTTAGAGGACTCTTTCGGGTCCAAAGCTTGTTTCCTTTAAAGAGGAAACCATCTTGTAGAGTGAAAGAGCAAAGGTAGAGGGATCCTCCATCACTTCCTTGAAGTCTCAATCCTCTTTATATAGAGCTTTGATGGAATAAAATCCAAGGACCTTGGCCTCAAGGACTGAGAGGAGAGCATATCTCCTTGACAATGCATCGATCACAATATTCTCTTTTCCACTCTTGTGCTTGCTAAAGAAGGTGAAAGATTGACAGAACTCAACCCACTTGGTATGCCATGTGTTTAGCTTGTGTTGAACATTTATGTAGGACAATACCATGTGATTTGAATGGAACACAAAGTGCTTGAGCTTGAGGTAATGACTCCAATATTCTAAGGCTCTAAAAATGGCATAGAATTCCTTGTCATAAGTGGAGTAGTTCAGTCTTGAACCATTCAACTTCTCACTTAAGAAGGCTATCGGGTGCTTGGCTTAAGTGAGAACCGCTCCAATTCTAAAGCCACTATCTTCACACTCAACATCAAAGAGGATATTGAAGCTTGGAAAAGCCAAGATAGAGTCAAACATAGCCTATCCTTAATTGTTTCAAAGGCTTTTTGGGCAACATTTATCCACCCAAAACTTCCTTTCTTCATGCATTCAGTTAAGGGAGCCATAATGGAGATAAAGTCTTTGACTAATCAATGGTAGAAAGAGGCCAACCCATGGATGCTTCGAACTTCCATGATGAAGGTGGGAATAGGCTAACTATTGATAGCCTCAACCTTGGATTCATCAACTTGAATTCCTTTACTGGATATAACATAACTAAGAAAGATAACTTGTGGAGAGAATAGTTCACACTCCTCAAGTTTTGCATATAACGTTTGTTGCCTGAACACTTAGAACACTTGAGAAAGATGTTTTACATGGGATGTCTCACCAAGACTATACACAAAGATATCATCAAAATACACCACCATAAATTTTCTAATGAATGGTCTTCACACTCATTCATGAGCCTTATGAAGGTACTAGGAGCATTAGACAAACCAAAAGGATTATAAGCCATTAAAAGCTATCTTGCATTCATTTCCAAATCCATTCCTTCATGATCCTTCTTTCATCCTAATTTAGTCGTAGCCAATCTTAAGGTCAATTTTGGAAAGCATATCATTCAATCATGGAATAGGGGATCTATGGTTGATGGTAGTATTATTGATGGCCCTAAAATCAACACACATACACCAAATTCCATCCTTGTTATGTTCCAAGAGGGTGGGAACCCAGCATAGACTCAAGCTTTCCCTAATATACCCATAAGCAAACAACTCTTCGACTTGTCATTGAAGCTCTTTTGACTCATTAGGATTGCACCTATAGGCCAGCTTATTTGGCAAAGGAACACTCGATAGGAGATCAATTTGGTGCTCATTTCCTCTTAAAGGAAGGAGCCCCGGGAGCAAATCATTAGGAAATACATTTGCAAACTCTCTTAAGAGTGATGGGGCCAGGGGATGCATGGGTTTCACTTCCTCATATGTGTTTGATTCCACCATAAGTAAGGGAAATAGAGGCTTGCTCTTACTAATGGCTCTCTCCACCCATGTTTCACTCACATATAGGAATTTTTCACTTCCTTTCCCCGGTTTAAATATGAGGGATTTATGTGGGGGTAATAGGATCAAAGTAAGACTACGACCATTGTGTTTGAATGCATCGATATTGGCAAGCCCATCATAAATCACATGATTATCAAACAACCAAGGTCTACCAAGTAACAAGTGACATGCATCCATTAGAAGGACATCACATAGTAACTCATCACAATATAGACCAACTAAAAATGCAATAAGAGCTTGTATAGAAATTATTAGCTCGCTTCTTTGCTTAATCCATTGGAGAGTGTAAGGGGTATGGTGCACCTTGGTGGGTGATTGAAACTTGTCAATGAGTGTCATAAAAGCTACATTGGAGCAATTTTCCCTCCATCGATTTTGAGTTCACACACTTTGCCTCCAATTGTATGCCAGGTATAAAAGATTTACTCCTTTTGGAATGGTCCATAAGGAGTCTCTTAGACATGGAGTGCTCTTTGAATTGTCAAGAGTTTACCCACATCCATAGTGATCAAAGTATGATCCTTTCCTTCAAAATCCTCCTGACTAGTTGCTTCCTCATTAGCTTAGATTTCTTCTACTTCTCTAATGGTAAGAGTTCTCCAATTGAGACAATCTGCTTATAAGTATCCATAACCATGGCATTTGAAGAACTTATTACCCTCCAACCTCTTTGGTGCCTCACTAGTAATCCCTTTACCTATGTCTAGGGCATTGATGGGTGCAGGGGTAGAGTCAACTTTGTTATGGGAGGAGTAACACTTGGGGGTTCTTGGAGGGTGAATAGAAGTTGTTTGTAAAGGTTTTTGACCCTTAAGTTACTTTTCAATTTTGATAGCTAGATAGCATATATCATCAAAAGATAAGTAAGGTTGTATGTCCACCTTGTTAGCAATGCTAGGAGATAACCCCTTAATGAACCTAGCAATCGTGAGTTCGGGCTCTTTATCCAAGCCAATACTTACTTGGAGTTGTCCAAACTCCCTAATGTATTCTTCTACTTTTAGATTTCTTCGGCTGAGAGAGGTAATCTTGAAGTAGAGTTCTTGCTTGTAAGAGAAGCTTTTTGAGCTTGGACCAAGTCTTTGGTTTTGGATTTGGCTTTTCTAAACCCTACTCTTCTTCAATTAATCAAACCATGCTGAAGCATCCCCTTTTAATTTAAGAATGGCCAACTTGAAGGACCTTTTATAATTATATTCTTTAAGTTCAAAGATCTTTTCAATGGCTTGTGCCCAATTAAGATAGTTCTCTAGGTTAATATTGAAATCAAATTCTAGAGCCTCAAATTTGAGATACATAAAGTCATGCCTTGGATGCCTTCTTTTTTTAGGCCCTCCATCCTCATCATCAAAGTCTTCATGATAGGAAGAATATACGAAGTTAATAGGATTAACATCATAGCCTAGACGGTAAGGGTTTCATTGTGTGGATTCCCTCACTTATTGAAGCTCTTTAGTGAGCTTCCTTACTTGCTCTTGAAGCTCATTAATGGCTCTATCTTTTCTCATCTCGTGGGCTTGCTAGAGGTGGCTATGGTTGATAGTAGTTTGTAGGTGAAAAGAGGATAAATGATGAAAATAGGGTAGGCACGAGCGTGCTAGAGGTGGCACAGACAAGAATTAGTAAAAAAAAGGGGTCGTACTGTCATGCTCTATGGCACAGGTAGGCAGTGTCAGATCTCTGAAACTGAAATAGGAATGAAAGAAAGGCACACGGTTATGTTGGGTGGCACGAGGCAGCCGTGCCAAATTTATGGGTCAAAATTTCACAGTGCAGGATTTCAGCACGGGCATCCTAAATGGCGCGGAGTGGCAATGCCAAAGTTATGGTCTAGTTTTTTTTAATGGTTTTTGGCTTTTGTTGTAAATTTTAGAGATGTGTTTGGGTCGGGGATTGTGTTTGAGTTTTTTTTAGGGTTCTTTGTGGACTAGATAAGAGATTTAGAGAGGGAGAACAAAAGGTAAAAATATTATAGAAAAGATCATAGTCTATAACTTTTCAGCTAGGTAGCTCGTGTCCACAAGATAAATCCCATTTGACTGGAATATAAGCAAATCAAATGCAAAGATTGATGGATTTCATGCTCACCAAGATAAAGGAACTTTTTGCTCTGATACCAAATGAACCATGGTGAAATCCATTAACCAAACAAAGGTATAAACCCCTATGATAATAGCCTAAATGTTGATGAAGATCAATCTCCCCTAAGATAATCCAAGAGATAAAAAAAAACCCCCCCTCAAATTTTCTAATGATTGAACCAACTTGAGAACAAATGAACAAAAGAGATACATAGACCCACCTTTTAATCCTTTAAAGCCAAGGCACCGAGGATTAAAGTAAAAGGATGAACTCAACTTCACCACCCTACTTAATGAGATAAATAAATTTGAGATTTTGAGAAAATACTAAGCATTAAGATCTCACATCATTAATCCAAGTTCGAGAAATGCTACAAGAATCAAGCTAATAAATAGGAGAGTACCTCCTTCCTAAATCATGCACCAACCAATAGAATTACAAGGAAATAACCAATGAAATCCTAACCAGTGGTGCAATTTTAAAAGGGATATCTAGAATATAAGCGGATTTGGAATTGGATGCATTAGTGCTAATCCTCAAGTAAAGCATATTAGTAATGCATATATTCATTCAATTCATCAAGTAGAGCAAGATTAAGAAAGAAAATCAAATGATCTAACTATATTCCATCTAAATCATACAAATCAATTCACTAGCAACCCACAATTCGTTATCAAAGATTTCCAATTTCAACTAAGTCAATAGGCCAAGATTCAAGCAATTTAAGCACATAAAGAAACCATCTAGCAAACTTTAAAATCAAGTCCCCAATGCCAAATTAATTTATTATTCTCTTTTTCTTGATTTTTTTTTTTTAAACTTTGAATTTTTTTCAAAATTTACTTGATTTCGTATGCTCTCTAGAGTGGAGAAAGATATGAATAAAGATGACACTCAAAGAAGCACTTAGTACCTATTCAAGTGATTAAAGATATGGATAAATGTAGAACCTGAACATTGGTTCTAGAATCAGAACTTGATTAATTCAATTTATTTAATTTATTGATTGAAAAGTCAATGGGGAACTTAATGCTTATCGAATACTCATCATGAGATTATAATTGGGGTTATATCTCAAACTCAAAATCAGGTACATAGTAGCATTAGCACAACAAAAATTTTGGCCTTTGACTAGTCAAATCTAGAATAATCTCTAATGAGCATGGGTTACATGAATCAAATCCACATAATAAGAGTATAACGTGCATAATTAGAACACTCAAGCTCTTTTCAAAATCAATTCACCTAAAGATTTTTATGTTTAAATTTCCCCCAAAATTTTTATTTTACATCCACCTCCCCCTAAACCCTACATTGTCCTCAATGTAGAAAACAATAAGAAAAAGGAAAATTGAGAAAAGAACAATGCAACCTGATAGCACGACGAAGTCATTTGCATATAAGCCCAACAATCAAACTCCCAAAGTACCTTGACAACCATCACCAACCACAAAAGCCAAAAACCAAGTGAAGAATCATACTCTAAGACACAAACACACCTTGATCAAAAAGAAAAATAAAAATAAAAGACTCAAACTCACCTAAAAAGATTGGGTTGCCTTACAACAAGTGCTAAGTTTCATATCTTTAGCCAGACAAGATCCCACTCACTAATCGTAGCAGACAGGGTCTACTAGATTGATTGCTTCAATCAAACTATGCTCAATATCATGAGTCACAACAGGTTTCAAATGTTGGCGACTACCCATGAGAACTCGACCATCATGGGGATCCAAAATTGGGACCGCCCTAGATAGAAAAACTTATTTGACAACAAAAGGACCATCCCATCTAGACGCCAACTTGCTAGGAAATGGCTTGAGCCTAGAGTTAAAAAGTCATACCTTCTGGTTAGGTTCAAAAGATTTACGAGAAATCGATTTATCATGAAAAGCTTTGGTTTTGGCTTTATAAAACTTAGCATTCTCAGAGGCTTCATTGTGCAATTCATATAATTAAAGCCTACAGTTAGAATTTGCTTGTCTCATATCAAAATTAAAATTTTTAATAGCCTAAACAGCACAATATTCTAATTCAACTAGCAAGTGACAAGCTTTACTGAAAAGAAACTGATAAGGAGACATTCTAATGGAAGTCTTATAAGCAGTACGACAGGCCCATAGAGCATCATGTAGTCTCAAAGACCAATCTCTCCAAAGGGGTTGAATCGTTTTCCGAAGTATAGACTTGATCTCACAATTAGACACCTCAACTTGACCCCTACTCTAAGGGTGATAAGGACTAGCTACTTTGTGAGTCACATAATACTTTCGAAACAAAGCCTCAAAAGATAGATGGCAACAATGACTCCCTCCATCGCTAATAAGGGCTCTAAGGATACCATACCGACAGAAAATGTAATCTTTTACAAACTTAACCACAACCTTGTCATCATTGATCCTAGTAACTTGAGCTTCCACCCACTTTGACACATAATCAACAGTGACCAATATATAAATAAAGCCAAATGATAGGGGAAAGGGACCCATGAAATCAATGCCCCACACATCAAATATCTCAACAATTAGAATAGGGGAAAGGGGTGTCATATCACGATGGGACAGGGCACCCGTACATTGGCAACGCCTCATAAGAAAGATAGAATCTGTGAGCATCTCTAAACATAGTGGGCCAAAAGAACCTGCTTTATCGGACTTTCACAGCTGTCCTACAACCCTCAAATTGACCACCACAAGCATAAGAGTGATAAAAGGTCAGAATAATATGAATTTCACTCTCGGGGACACATCTACGTACCACTAGGTCAGGACAATATTTGAAAAGATATAGGTCTTCCCAATAGTAATGTCTTACTTGTGAGAACAATCTATCTTTTTCTTGTTTGGACCAGTGAGGATGAATCCTCCTAATGGCAAGGTAGTTTACAATGTGAGCAAACGACGGGAGAGGGGCATGTGACACATCAAATAATTGCTCATCAGGAAAGTGGTCAGAAAATCCAACTAAGTCATTAATATACTCAGTAAAAATCCTAGACAAGTAGTCTGTAATGGAGTTTTTAGAACCTTTCCTATCTTTTATTTCAACATCAAACTCTTGGAGCAAGAAAATCCATCTACTGAGTCTTGGTTTATTGTCATTCTTAGCCAATAAATGTTTTAATGCAGCATGATCAGTAAACACAATCACTTTTGAATACCAAAGGTATGGACAGAATTTACCAAGTGCAAATACTACAACTAGCAACTCTTTTTCAGTATTAGAATAATTCTTTTGAGCATCAGTTAGAGTTCTACTAGCATAGTAAATACATGAGGCATTCTATTCACCCTTTAACTGAAAACAATCCCAATAGGAAAATCATATGCATTGCACATCATCTTAAATGGATGAGGAAAATCAAGGGGTTGCATAATAGGGGCTCACACTAATAAAGATCGAAGCTTTTCAAAAGCTTTCACACAAGACTCATCAATCACAAAAGGAGTATCTTTAGTAAAGGGATTAGTAAGTGGGCGAGCCACTTTATTAAAATTCTTAATAAATCTCCTATAGAAACCAACATGAACAAGGAATGATCTGACTTGCTTAAGAGAAGAAGGCATAAGCATATTAGAAATCAAATCAACCTTGGATTTATCAACCTTAATCCTTTTTTTCGATACTTTATGTCCCAGAACAATCCCTTCTTGGACCATGAAATTACTCTTTTTCCAACTGAAGACTAGATTCACTTGTCCATATCTTTTCAACACAGTGGACAAATTATCAAGACACACATCTAAAGAAGAACAAAAAACAAAGAAATCATTCATAAACACTTCTATGAAATTATCAATATAATCAGAAAATATGACATTCATAGATCTTTGGAATGTGGAAGGTGCATTACACAACTCGAAAGGCATCCTCTAATAAGCAAAAGTACCTGATAGGCATGTAAAGGTCATTTTCTCTTAGTCCTTAAGATAGACAGGTACTTGATTATAACCAGAATACCCATCTAAAAAGCAATAGAAACTTTGTTTAGCTTATTTTTCTAAAATTTGATCAATGAATGGGAGGGGAAAATGATCCTTTCTTGTGATAGAATTCAACTTTCTATAATCAATGCACGCCTTCCACCCTATAGTATCTAGTAGGAATCAATTCACCTTCATTATTCTTTATCACAGTTATGCCAGATTTCTTAGGGATCACCTGAACTGCATGAACCCATTGATTATCAGAAATAGGGTGGATAACGTCTGCATCTAAAAGCTTTACTACCTCTTTCTAAACAACTTCTTTCATGTGAGGGTTCAATCTACATTGTACTTGTCTAATAGGTTTAATATTGTCCTCTAAATAAATTCTGAGCATATAAATTATAGGACAAATCCCTTTTAAATCAGCAACTGACCATCCAATAGCACCCTTATGATCAGACAAAACACAAATCAACTCTTTCTCTTGATCACAAGATAAAAGAGAAGATACAATTACTAGTAGGGTCTCTTTAGGACCAAGAAACACATACTTGAGTGAATCAAGGTGAGGTTTCAACTCAAGTTTAGGTAGGGACACGATATGAGGTAGCATAGGAAAACTAGCCAAAGAGAGAAGAGGTTCATAAGTGGACTCCCAAGAGGAAGACTCAAGATGAGGAGTGGAATCAAGATTAGAATCCATCTCATCTATTGTACTTTCTAAGTCAAACAATCTCAAATCACCATGAGAAAGACAGGTTCCCAATGGATTACTGTTCAGAATAGGAGATAAAGGTTCTTCAATCATTTCATCAATCACATAAACAAAGAATCATTCAGATTCACCTTTAAACATAGGTTGAGAAGAAGCTTTAAAAATATTAAGCCTAAACCTCATGTTCATGATCGAGACATCCATCACTCCTGACCTATAGTTAATGGTGGTATTAGCTGTGGCTAGAAAGGGACGTCCTAAAATGAGAGGGATTTATTTAGAAGATTGACTAAGGTCCATGTCCAATAGAACAAAATCAACACGAAAGAATCCTTTATCATTTTACACCAAGGCATCATCTATTTGCCCCCTAGGAGTCCTAGTCGACCTATCAGCAAGCTGAAGGGTACAGTTGGAAGGTTTCAGTTCATGTAATCCCAACTCTAAGTAAATAGAATATGGTATCAAATTAACACTGTACTAGAACCCAAATCCAAAGGTGCCCTCTTAATTTTGTGATTGCCAATAAAACGTAAGGCAGTAGGGACACCGAGATCTTTGAACTTAGGTGGAGTGCCATATTTCACAGCTCACTGGTTCACTTAGAAGAACCTTTTTAGATTTGTTACCTTTAGATTTCCTTTTAAAAGTGCACATGTCTTTGAGGAACTTAGCATAAGGCAAGGTTTGTCTAATTGCCTCCAAGAGGGAAAGATTGACCTTAACTTGTTTGAAGGCCTCTAGGATGTCATCTCTTTGTTTATCTTTCCTGGAAGGGAATGATGCATCCAAAACTTGAGGGTAAGGAACCCGTGGCTTATATGTCAAAGTAGGGTCAGATAAAACAGGAGAAGAGGATAGGTCATTCTCTTTTTCAATGTCAAGGTCACTCTTTATGGCCTTAAGTCTTTTCTCTTTATTATATTCCTTCTTACTCACCTTGTTATTGACTTCTTTACCATTCCTAAAAGCCATTATAATCTTTAATTGTTCAAATTGTTGGCCTTTAAGGTTTTGTATGGGATAGCTTAGAAGTTTTGCTTCTTCTCGTTTACCTACTGCTATGGCTCGTTACCTAAGTTGGGTTTCTAACTTAGCTATAGCTTATGAGTGAGAGTCAACAATATGCATTTTAGACTTAATTCCTTGGACCTTAAAGTCAACATTTTGCACAATAGAAGTCAAGGTACCAAGGGTAGAAATTACCTTGTTTATATCAGAGCTCTCAGATAGAGCTTGATGAGAAGAGGGAGGAGCATAACTCTGGTTTAGGAAACCAGGAGGGGTAGGTCACTAGGCTGGATTGGAGGATTCTCAACATTTTGAGACCTCCATGAAAAATTAGGATGATTCCTCTAACTATGATTATAGGTATTAGAATAAGGATTGTTGGATTGAGGAAATCCTTGGGCAGCATTTACTTGTTCAATCATACAGTTAGACTTACCAATATAAGGACAATTAACATAAACATACATGGGGCTAGTGCAAATCGAACACACATCTTGCATAGAAGGGGTGCATACATAATAATTGATCAAATTTCTTAACTAAAGCATCAACTTTACTAGAAAGGTCAATTGAATACGGTACCTTATAAATCCTCCATTTACTTCCTAATTGCCTAGGCAAATCAGAATATGAGAAAGTAGCATGCAAGTGTGAATTTTCACTCAAATGTTCAAACAATTCCCAAGCATCTTTGGGAGTTCATACAGGAATCTACCACCACAAGATGCATCAACCATTTTTCTATTACGTCCATCTAAGCTAGAATAAAAACTTTGGATGAGTTGCCACAAAAGGACCTCATGATGAGGACAATTTCACAACAACTCTTTAACCTTTTCCCAACTTTCATGCTATTGCTCATTTTTATCTTATGAGAAAGTAGTTATAGCATGTCTTAAGGCAGTCAGTCTATAGAGGAAAACTTTTTCAAGAATTCCTTTTGCATTTGATCCCAAATGATGACATTTGTCTTAATGTCCAACCAAGCTTTAGCTTTAACTTTTAAAGAGAAAGGGACAAGCCGGAAGCAAAGAGCATCGTCAGAGATATTGTTCAAAAACACAATGAAATCAATCTCTAAAAATGCATCGACATGCTTCAAAGGATTTTCAGACTCTAGACAATAAAACAATGGGAGCATTTGGATAAGAGAATGTTTAGTCTCAAATGGCCACATAATAATGGGCATACGTGTTCTTATAGGTAAGCCATGGGTGGCAGGAGTGAAACACTTCTTAAGTTGCTTAAGCGGTGGGGTTTGTTCTTCGACCATCTTTTTCTTATATTAACATTTCTTGGCTCTTATCTAATGAAGAGAGCGTTTAATTTCAGGATTATCTTTTACGAGATCTATGGATAAAGAACGTCTACCATGCATATACCGACAAGCAATAAAGAGAAAAGAATGAAATCACCACAATAATGACCACCAAACAAAATAAGAAGAAAAAAGAGGAGAGAGATAGGAAGGGAAAAAAACAAATAAAAGAACAATCCAAGGGAAGGGGGAAAATGAAAAAAATAAAGAAAAATTAAAAACAAAATATAATAAAAAGAGAATAAAGGACATAAAAGGGAGGATTGTTAAACTAGAAGAAAATAAATAAACAAATAGTAGAAATAAAAAAGTTAGATTAGATTAGATTAGATTAGAAGGGATGCAAAAAAAATAGTTAGATTAAAAGGGAACGAGAAGAACAAAAATAAAATGGTTAGATTAAGAGAGATTAGGGGATAAAAGAAAAATAAAACAATGAAAATAAACGGGATGGGGGTTGAGAATAAAGAAAATAAATAAAATTATTAGATTAGCGGGGATTAGGAGGTCATTGTCTCATTTAGAACTGATTTTATCGTCAGCAGATTTCATAATGAGGGATTTTTATGCATTTCGTATCCAAGACCAAGTAGGTGAATCTGCAGTCATTAAGAAGAGTAGTCTGTTGGGCCAACAATTCTATGTAAATACATGAGCTACCATTGGGCAATATAGGTTTACATGGTACCAAAACCATCAAGGTCGCCTGCCGACAGAATTGTATAGTAGCATTTAAGATTCACTTAATGCAGGTGACGTTAATGCACAATCAGCATGGCGAAGATATATTCTACCATCTTCTTTCACTAGAGGGCCACGTTATATGATGCAGCATTATCAGGATGCAATTGCAATTTGTCGTGCACTGGGGCCTCTTGATTTCTTTGTCACATTCATATGTAATCCAAGTTGACCTGAAATCGCTAATGAGCTATTGTTTGGTCAATGATTGGAGGACAGACCTAATGTAATAACTCAAGTTTTTAGAATTAAGTTATGACAGTTACTCATTGATTTTAAGACGAAAAAAATCTTTGGAACAGTCATTGCTGGTGAGTTCCTGACATTCTCATACACATTATTTTCCCTTAAAATATATCAAATGTACTAATTATACCCACTGTATCTTTCACAAAGGTATATGTTGTTGAATTTCAGAAGCATGGGCTTCCCCACGCTCATATTTTTCTTAATAGTAGCACCGGAAGGTAAGCCCACATACACAGAAGATGTTGATAGGCTAATTAGTGCCGAAATTCCTGATCAGACTACGGACCCTTTAGTATATGATATCATCACAAGATTTATGATGTATGGCCCATGTGTATCACGTTTGATAGATGGAAAATGCTCAAAATGTTATCCAAAAAGATTATGCAATCAAATAACAGTTGATGAGCATGGCTTCGCTGAATATCATAGGCGGCACACTTCCTAACAAGTGGTCGTGAACGGTCGAGAGATTGATAATCAATGGGTGGTCCCATACAATAGAGATCTATGGGTAAAATACGATGCTCACATCAATGTCGAGTGCGTAGCTATCCGTAGCACGGTCAAATACCTATAAGTATGTACATAAGGGGTCATGATCGTGCTACTATTGTCATTGAAGGCAATAAAACACATCATGATAGTGAGCAATCTCGACAACATAGAGAAAGGAATGAAATCTAGGAATATTTGGATTGTCGCTATGTATTTGTAATTGAGTCATATTGGCGGATTTTTAAGTTCAGCTTACAGCATCAATATCCTTCAGTACAAAAACTTCAATACCACTTGCCTGGAGAACAATTAGTCATGGTTAGTGACAGAGAGGACCTCTTCAGTATTGCAAATGAACCATAAGCGCAAAAAATAATATTGACAATGTGGTTTGAAGCAAATAAAGAGTACCCAGAAGCTCGACAGACCACATATCTTAATTCCCTATGCAATGGGTATAAAATCATTCTTCTAAATGCTGGACGGTCCGCAGAAAAGGTTCTTTAATTGGTCAACTTCCGTTTGTACATCCAAATTATGGTGAATGATATTATTTGACATTGCTTCTTATGAAAATCCGCAGAGCAACTCCCTCTGAAGATATTCGTATAATACGTGGTGTCCTACACCCAACATTTAAGTCAACATGCATGGCATTGGGGTTGCTCGATGATGATGGTGAATGGCATGCAGCCTTGAATGAAGCATAACCCTGTGCTTCAGGTGTTCAATTGTGAAACATATTTTGCTCCATGTTGATGTTGTTCAAGATTGCTGACCCCGTGAAGTTGTGGGATGCACATTAGACGCATCTAACAGATGACCTGCTACATGCTATACGATGGTAAACAGGAATGCTAGATATGGATTTACCATCTACTGAGCTCTAAAATCTTGGACTACTTGAGATAGAATGCATCTTGAATAGAAATAGATGATCATTACAAAATTTCCTTCCAATGTCACTCCCTTCTATCAAGGCTCCAGTTTATGAAAAAATCAGCTTATTATTGATGAACTTGATTATGATACAACTCTAAAAACATCAAAATTTAAAAGCTTCGTAAGATGGTTGAACTTAGATCAGTATCATGTGTACAGATCAATATTTAATACTCATAATAGAGGTGAAGGGGGGTTGTTTATTATATATGGTAGTGGTGGCACAGGAAAGACTCATCTATAGAATACCTTAATCTTTAAGTTTCGATCAGAAAAGCATATTATCCTTGCTGCAGCATCATCAGGAATCGCTTCTCTACTACTACAAGGAGGGAAAACAGCCCACTCAGTGCTCAAAATACCCTTACAACCTGATGAGACGTTAGTTTGTTACTTTGATAAGAAATCTGAATGTGCGGATCCCATACGTGAAACAGCGTTGATTGCATGGGATAACACACCAATGATGAATCGTTTAGCTCTTGAAACCGTTGATCGTCACCTCAAGAACATATGTCATAATCAAAATGCTTTTGGAGGCAAACCTCTTGGGGGAGATTTTAGACACATACTTCCTATGATTACACATAAGAGTCGTGAATCTATCGTTGCGGCTACGCTCTATTGAGCAACATTTTGGGATGACTGTAGTATTATGCGCTTGCGCATAAACAAGAGGCAGCAACGAATAGATGAACCCAACGAGACTATGCAAATTGTAGAGGAATTTGCTCGATGGTTATTACAAGTTGGGGAAGGTCAAGTGCAAGGAATTGCTATTTCAGATGACGGAGAGCCTAATTGGATTAAGATACCGGAAGAATTTCTTATACAAATTGACAAGGATGGTCTGCACAATTTGATCACATCAATTTACCCTAATTTTGATACTAAATATGAAGATTGGTCATATCTTCGTGAACGAGAGATTCTTGCACCAACAAATGATGATGTTGATGAAATAAACATAATCATGTTGTCTATGCTCCCTGGGGATCTGAAAAGCTATTTGAGTTGTGATAACCTTTCGAAGCTAACGATTGTGGTTCTTTCGGTAACATGGAAACCCCAGAATTATTGTATTCCTTAAAGATTTTTGGGTTGCCAATCATTGTTTAGATCTTAAAGTCGGTGCATCAGTTATATTATTAAGAAATTTGAATCAGTCAATAGGGTTATGCAATGGTACTCGCTTGATTGTCAGTAAGCTGAGGGATGGAGTAATTGAGGCTAAAGAAATATCTGGCTCAAAAGTTGGGGAGACTATCCTAGTACCCAGAATCGATTTAAACCCATCCAATCTTCCAAATCTACAACTCAGAAGAAGGCAATTCCCTCTCAAACTAGCATTTTCAATGACAATCAACAAAAATCAGGGACAAACATTGAATAGAGTTAGCGTATACCTTCTAAGGCCCGTGTTTAGCCATGGCCAACATCATGTTGCACTGTCACGTGTTTCATCCCTCTCTGGACTAAAAGCACTGCTTTGTAATAAGAGAAGAGTTCCGCTAGATGTTCTAAAAAATGTGGTGCATAGGGATGTATTAAACTATTTGTAGATCATTATATCATATAGTTTATTTTTTTCACCTATTACATTCTGGATGCTTGGTTAATCTATTCTCAATCATATAGTAATAGTGTCATTTACAGTATTATACTTTCCTTCATAATTACGATGTGTTCCCTGCATTATTATTATAGCATTCTATCTGTTCTATTTTTTAAGATTGCAAACATGGCATCTTTAGCACGTACTTCTACGCCTATATGTGCCATCAATCCCTGCAATAGATCTGTGACATTGATGGTTCGACTCATGCCAGCAATGTCTGTTTGAGTACATAGGTGACGTACATTATGAAAAGTTATATTTATGGACTACCAAGTATTGGATTGTTGTGTGCAAAAAAGTCCCCAACATATACATGTATGCTGCTCACGAATGTACTTGATTATTTTATAATGTGATGAGATCTTCGGTATCATAAAAGGCGATGCTGATATTACTTGATGGAGCTAGAGACTCAATGCTAGCAAGATTTACCATATATCCGGACTCTCAGTTGATGCTACTGAAGATGACGAACAGAATGTGGTCACCAACAATTACAAATTGGTTTTTACGCTGACAATGAGACTTCTTGGAGTCATTGATGACTATTAAGAGATTTCCTACCAGCACTGACCACCTATTGTGTCTTTCGTCGAGGCCCCCCGATGCCTACGAACACCTGATAATGTTGTTGGTGCATATTGTTTACACAGTAAAGTTTGCTAACTAAATTTATGTATATGTTTTTCCTGGAATCTTTACAATGTTCTCATTTCCTGTTGTTCTATGGTAGTTACTATATATCCTTTGGAATGGACCAAAGATAGAGGCACTGCACGGCAGGAATTATTACTTTGTGACATGCAGTATGTATTGTCATCAATTAATATTTTTACATATTTCCTGACGCATTTCAATTATATAAAGATTAGCATGTACAATACATATGTGCAGTATAGAGAAAGGGATGAAATCTAGAAATATTTGGATTGCCACTACGTATCTACAGTTGAGCCTTGCTGGAGGATTTTTGAGTTCAGCTTATAGCATCAATATTAACTTCAATACCGCTTGCGTGGAAAACAATTAGTCATATTTAGTGACAGAGATGACCTCTTTAGTATTGCAAATAAAACAGGACATAAAATAATGTTGACAATATGGTTTGAAGCAAATAAGGAGTGCCCAGAAGCTCGATAGACCACGTATCTTAGCTTCCCCACGTAATGGATATGGAATCATTCTTCTAAATGCTCGACGGTCTATCAAAAAGGTTCTTCGATTGGTCGACTTCCGTTTGCTTATCTAAATTATGGTTGACGATATTATTTGAGATTGCTTCTTACAAAGGTGCATGGAGCAACTTCCTTTGAAGATATTCGTACAATATGTGGTGTCCTACACCCAATATTTAAGCCATCATGTATTGCATTGGGGTTGCTCGATGATGATGGTGAATGGCATGCTGCCTTGAATGAAATGTCAACCTAGGCTTCAGGTGTTTAACAGCAAAATATGTTTTGCTCCATGTTGACGTTCTCCGAGATTACTGACCCCGTGAAGTTGTGGGATGCACATTGGGCGCATCTAACAGACGACCTACTGCACGCTATACGATGGCAAATAGAAATGTCAGATATGGATTTGTCATCTACTAAGCTCCAGAATCTTGGACTACTTGAGATACAACGTATTTTGAATAGAAATAGAATATCACTACAAAATTTCGTTCCAAGCCACTCCCTTCTATTGAAGCTCCAGTTTATACAACAAATCGGCTTATTAGTGATGAACTTGATTATGATACAACTTTGGAAACTTCAAGATTTGAAAGCTTCATAAGAGGGTTGAACTCAGATCAGTATCATGTATAGAGATCAGTACTCGATACTCATAATAGAGGTAAAGGGGGGTTGTTTTTTAATATATGGTAGTGGTGGCATAGGAAAGACTCATCTATAGAATACCTTAATCTCTAAGTTTCGATCAGAAAAGCATATTGTCCTTGATGTAGCATCATCAAGAATTGCTTCTTCACTGCTACCCGGAGGGAAAACATCCCATTCAGTTTCAAAAATACCCTTACAACCTGATGAGACGTCATTTTGTTACTTTGAGAAGAGATCTAATTGTCCGAATCCCATCCGTGAAACAACATTGATTGTATGGGATAAAGCACCAATGATGAATTGTTTAGCATTTGAAGCCGTTGATCATCCCCTTAAAGACATATGTCATAATTAGAATGCTTTTGGAGGAAAACTAGTCCTTCTTGGAGAAAATTTTAGACAGATACTTCCTGTGATTACACACAGGAGTCGTGAATCTATCGTTGCAGCTACGCTCCATTAAGCAACATTTTGGAATGAATGTAGTATTATGCACGTGCGTATAAACATAAGACTGCAGCGAATAGATGGACCTAACGAGACTATGTAAATTGTAGAAGAATTTGCTCGATGGTTATTACAAGTTGGGGAAGGTTAAGTACAAGGAATTGCTATTTTAGATGACAGAGAGCCTAATTGGATTAAGATACCGGAAGAATTTCTCAGGTAGATTGACGAGGATGGTCTCCACAATTTAATCACATCAATTTACCTTGATTTTGATACTAAATATGAAGATTGGTCATATCTTTGTGAACGAGAAATTCTTACACCAATAAATGATGATGTTGAAGTAAACATAATCATGTTGTCTATGCTCCCTGGAGATGTGAAAAGTTATTTGAGTTGTGATACTCTTTCGAATGCTGACGATTATGGTCCTTTTAATGACATAGAACCCCCTGAATTATTACATTTCTTAAGGATTTCTACATTGCCAAATCATTGTTTAGATCTTAAAGTTGGTGTGCCGGTTATATTATTAAGAAATTTGTATCAATCAATAGGGTTGTGCAATGTGTCATGGGGCCATTACCCTCTTCCCAGAAGACTAGCCGTATGGGGGCATGCAACGCCACCGCTTATAAGCCCATGACCCTCCAATCACTGTTCTGATGTGGGACTCTTATTCGTGACACGCGCCCCAACCCAACCCTGTAACGCCCTCGTCACAGATGGGGCTCCCTACATACCCCGCTCGTCGGACCGCTTGGCGAGACATCAGAGTTGGGTCTGCATTGGATCTGATACAACTTGTCACATGGCCATGACCCTCTCCCTAAAAGACTAGTCTAATCGGGGTATGCAGCGCCACTACTTATAAGGCCAGGACCCTCCTATCACTTTTTCAATGTGGAACTCTTATCCGTGATAAATGGTACTCGCATGATTATCAGTAAGCTGGGGGATAGAGTGCTTGAGGTCAAAGTAATATCTAGCTCAAAAGTTGGAGAGATTGTCCTAATACCCAAAATCGATTTAAACACATCCAGTCTTGCAGATCTACAACTCAAAAGAAGATAGTTCCCTCTAAAACTAGCGTTTGCAATGTCAACAAAACTAAGGGCTAAATATTGAATAGAGTTGGTGTATACCTTCTAAGGCCCGTGTTTGGCCATGGCCAATATTATTTGCACTGTCATGTGTTTCATCCCCTTCTAGATTAAAAGTACTGCTTTATAATAAGAGAGGAGTTCTAGTAGACGTTACAAAAAATGTGGTGCATAGGGATGTATTGAACCATTTGTAGATTATTAAATCGTACAGTTTATTTGTTTCATTTATTACATTCTGGATGCTTAGTTAATCTATTTTCAATCATATAATAATGGGTTATTTACAGAAATATACTTTCCTTCACAATTACGATGTGTTCACTGCATTATCATCATACTATTCTATTTGGTTGTATTTTATTAAGATTATAGACATGGAATCTTTAGCACATACTTCTATGCATATATGTGTCATCAACCCTTGCAATAGATCTGTGAAATTGATGGTTCGTTATATTCATGGACTACCAAGTATTGGATTTTTGTATTGAAAAAAGTCTCCAACGTACACATGTATGCTACTTACAAATGCACTTGATTATTTTATAGTGTGATGAGATCTTCAGCATCATAGAAGGCAATGCTGATATTACTCGATGGAGCTCGAGATCTAGTGCTAGCAAGGTTTATCATATCTCCGGACTCTCAGTTGATGCTGCTACAGATAGGGAACAGAAGGTGGTCACCAACAATTACAAATTGATTTTTACGCCAACAATGAGACTTCTTGGAGTCATTGATGACTGTCAGGATATTCCTTACCAGTGCCGACCACCTATTGTGTCGTTCATCAAGGTCCCCTGACGTTTATGAACACCTGATTATGTTGTTGATACATATTGTTCACACAGTAAAGTTTGCTAACTGAATTTATGCATATATTTCTTCTGGAATCTTTACAATATTCTCACTCCCTATTGTTCTCAAAGGCCTGGTAGCTGCTATATATCCTTTATAAAGGACCAGAGATAGGGGCACTGCACGGCGGGAATTATTACTTTGCGACATGCAGTATCTATTGTCATCAGTTAATATTTTCATATTTCTTAACACATTTCAATTGTATAAAGATTCGTATATATAATACATATATGCAGTATAGAGAAAGGAATGAAATCCAGGAATGTTTAGATTGTCGTTACGTACCTGTAGTTGAGTCATGCTGGTGGCTTTTTGAGTTCAACTTATAGCATCAACATCCTTCTGTACAAAAACTTCAGTACCACTTGCTTGGAGAACAATTGGTCATGTTTAATGACAGAGAGGACCTCTTTAGAATTGCAAATGAACCAGAAGTGAGAAAACAATGTTTATAATGTGGTTTGAAGCAAATAAGGAGTGCCCAGAAGCTCGACAGACCACGTTTCTTAACTTCCCCATGCAATGGGTATGGAATCATTCTTCTAAATGCTGGATAGTCCCTCAAAAAGGCTAGAACAATTGATCAACTTCCATTTGCACATCCAAATTATAGTAAGCGATATTATTTGAGATCGCTTCTTACAAAGGTCCGTGGAGCAACTTCCTTTGAGGATATTTGTACAATACGTGATTTCTTACACCCAACATTTAAGCCATCAGGCATTGCATTGGGGTTGCTCGATGATGGTGGTGAATAGCATGCTGCCCTGAATGAAGCATCAACCTGGGCTTCAGGTGTTCAACTGCAAAATATGTTTTGCTTCATGTTGATGTTCTCCAAGATTGCTGACCCCGTGAAGTTATGGAATGCACATTAGATGCATCTAACAGATGACCTGCTACATGCTATATGACGGCAAACAGAAATGTCAGATCTGAATTTATCATCTACCGAACTCTAGAATGTCGGACTACTTGAGATAGAACGTATCTTGAATAGAAATAGAAGATCACTACAAAATTTCTTTCCAATGCCACTCCCTTCTATCGAAGTTCTAGTTTATGCAACAAATTGGCTTATTATTGATGAACTTGATTATGATACAACTCTAGAAGCATCAAGATTTGAAAACTTCGTACGAGGGGTTAACTCATATCACTATCATATGTATAGATCAGTACTCTATACTCATAACAGAGGTGAAGGGGGGTTATTTTTTATATATGGTAGTGGTGGCACAGGAAAGACTTATCTATAGAATACCTTAATCTCCAAGTTCCGATCAGAAAAGCATATTGTCCTTGCTATAGCATCGTCAGGAATGACTTCCTTACTACTACCTAGAAAAAAAGCAACGCACTCAGTGTTCAAAATACTCTTACGACCTGATGAGACGTCAGTTTGTTACTTTGATAAGAGATCTTAATATGCAGATCTCTTCCGTGAAACAGTGTTGATTGTATGGGATGAAGCACCAATGATGAATTATTTAGCCTTTGAAGTCGTTGATCATCACCTCAAGGAGATATGTGACAATTAGAATGATTTTCGAGAGAAACTGGTCCTTCTTGGGAGAGATTTTAGACAGATACTTCCTGTGATTACACGCAGGAGTGGTGAATCGATCGTTACAGCTACGCTCCATTGAGCAACATTTTGGAATGAATGTAGTATTATACACTTGCGTATAAACATGAGGTTGTAATGAATAGATGAACCCAATAAGACTCTGTGAATTGTAAAGGAATTTGCTCGATGGATATTACAAGTTGGAGAAGGTCAAGTGCAAGGAATTGCTATTTCAGATGAAGGAGAGCCTAATTGGATTAAGATACCGGAAGAATTTCTCATATAAATTGACGAGGATGTTCTGCACAATCATGTTGTTTATACTCCTTGAAGATGTGAAAAGCTATTCAAATTGTGATACTCTTTCGAACGTTAACGATTGTGGTCCTTTCAGTGACATGGAACCCCCTGAATTATTGCATTCCTTAAAGATTTCTGGGTTGCCAAATCATTATTTAGATCTTAAAGTCAGTGCATCGATTATATTTTTAAGAAATTTAAATTAGTCAATAGATTTGTGCAATGGTACTTACTTGATTGCTAATAAGCTGGGGGATAGAGCGATTGAGGCCAAAGTAATATGTAGCTCAAAAGTTTGAGAGACTGTCCTAATACCCAGAATCAATTTAAACCCATCCAATCTTCCCGATCTACAACTTAGAAGAAGATAGTTCCCTCTAAAACTAGCGTTTGCAATAACAATCAATGTAAGTCAGGGCCAAACATTGAATAGAGTTGGCGTATACCTTTCAAGGCCCGTGTTTAGCATGACCAACTTTATATTGCACTGTCACGTGTTTTGTCCCCTTCTGGACTAAAAGTACCGCCTTGTAATAAGAGAAGAGTTCTAGTAAACGTTATAGAAAATGTGGTGTATATGGATGTATTGAACCATTTGTAGATTATGATATCGTATAGTTTTTTTGGTTTCACCTATTACATTCTGGATGCTTGGTTAATCGATTTTCAATCATATAGTAATAGTGTTATTTACAGTAATATACTTTCCTTTATAATTACGATGTGTTCCCTGCATTATTATTATACCATTCTATCTGGTTTTATTTTTTTAAGATTACAGACATGGCATCTTTAGCATGTACTTCTATGCCTATATGCGCCATCAACCCTTGCAATAGATCTATGACATTGATGGTTCGACTCATGCCAACAATGTCTGTTCGAGTACGTAGGCGACGTACATTATGAAAAGTTATATTCATGGACTACCAGGTATTGGATTGTTGTGTGGAAAAAAGTCCCCAACATATACATGTATATTGCTTACGAATGCACTTGATTATTTTATAAAGTGATGAGATCTTCGGCATCATAGAAAGCGATGCTGATATTACTCAATGAAACTTGAGTTTCAATGATGGCAAGGTTTATCACATTTTCGGACTCAGTTAATGCTGCTACAGATGGTGAACGGAATGTAGTCACCAACAATTACAAATTGGTTTTTGCACCGGCAACGAGACTTCTTGGCGTCATTGATGACTGTCAGGATTTTCCCTACCAGCACTGACCATCTTTTGTGTCATCATCGATGTCCCCCGATGTCTACGAATACCTGATAATGTTGTTGGTACATATTGTTCGCACTGTAAAGTTTGCTAACTAAATTTATACATATATTTCTTCTGGAATCTTTACAATGTTCTCATATCCTGTTGTTCTATAGACATCATCGGCATGGTAGTTGCTATTTATCCTTTGGAAAGGGCCAGAGATAGGGGCACTGCACGGCGAAAATTATTACCTTGTGACATACAGTATGTATTGTCATCAGTTAATATTTTTTTCATATTTCTTGACGCATTTCAATTATATAAAGATTAGTATATATAATACATATATGCAGGATGCACTCGTTAAGACTGACTTTATGGGGAGATTTTGCGAAAATTGATGGCACCTATACTTAGCAACATTAGACTGCTAAAAATATACTTCTTGCTTCTAGAGTGCACATTAGAGATTATCAAGGTATCCTTACGTCCACTTGATACACTTTGATTCACAAAACTGTCTAATTTTCTTTATTCTGATTGTGTATTTCAGTAATATATTTTCTCTCCTGCAACACATTTAGGAATATTGGTTTCTACTTACCCATTAGTAGATTGCGGATAAACCCAGATATTCAAGCAATAGAAGACTTTGAAGGATGGTACATACAAAATGTAACATTAATTTCAGTTTTCATTCTTCATGCAAGTTATACACACTTAACCTCACATGTGTTACTTTCTGTACATGTACTAAGTACTTTGGCACTACAGGTGTGATGAAGCATTTTGATTTTATGCGTATGAGAACATTACGTATGTACCATCTAGAGAAGTTGTTTGCAGCTAAAAGTATTAGATTAGATGAATATGCAACCGCGCCAAATGTAAGCTACAAATTTATTACACAAATGTTTCTTATGCTTACATATATTCATTCAATATCATATAATCTTTCAATTTTACTATATCTAGGTTAGATATTTCCGAATTTTTGCATATATTGTTGAAATCCACCTATTGCTTTTTAACGCTTGCACTACTTGTAACAAAAGTGTCCACACTTACGTCTTCGCGTTTGATGTACCGTACTGCACATATCGACCTCCAAGGTTGACTCGCAATAGGTTTGCATCCTTGATTGTCTGTTGTTCAATACTCTGTTATACTTTCCCAAATGCTTGTTTGCTTTAGTGTAACCATCCTTTTTAATTCAAACATATAGGTACATCTTTAAAGTTGTCTTGCAAGATACTACAGGTTGTAGAGAGTTCTGTTCTTCACGAGGATGCTTGAATTCTTTTACATACGATAGCTACCCAGTTGAAATATGTATGCACTGCAGGTATTATCATTGTCAATGCTTATCACGTTTACACAACTTATTGTTTTACTATTGCCTAACTTATGTTAATATTGTTCAGGTCATCTATCACTCTATGTGATTATAAATGATTAAATAGGTAAACCTTGGGTTTTCATTCTACAGCCTCTACGTCGACATAAAGTAGAAGCTCCTATCGCTCTTATTGTACCAGTTAATTGAAAAAAAGAGATTCATTACATACAATATATTAATGTTAGGTACACCAGGTAGATAATGGGTACATATAACCTTCAATTCTAATGTTAGGTACACCAGATAGATAATGGGTATATATAACCTTCAATTCTATCAGTGTTAATCACATAATCACTAAATCTTTATTTTCTTTATACGTAAAAGAGGAGGAGGTGGATTCTTCATTATTGACGTCATAGATTAACTTATCATCATCCCATTTAACGTGCCTTATACCAAATTCATTATCTACTATCTCGATCATACTTATATAGACTTCTTCCACAATGACGTAGTTTTCAATTACTAATCCCATTGGTTGTGCACGAAGTTGCTGTACTTAACTTTTTCATTAAGTTTTTCCCTTATGTTCTCTAAATGATAATATTAATTTTATCTACAATAACTATCCGTTTATTATTTCGATAACATATGTACAAATTGTCTATTTGAAAATGCATTGTGCAAAGCACGAGCCCAAACTAATAAGGTAATTGGAGTTTGGGCATTACAATTGAAGAAGTAGATGTAGATGAGCAGATAGCATAATGGAAGGAGGCTTTAGTGGGCTATTATGTGAGGGATGCTCCTTGCTTTTCAAGTACGAGGAATTTCATTAATCAACATTGCAGACATATCAATAAACCTATACTTTTTTTCACATAGTAGCGGTTGGTTTTTTTTTTGGGGGGGGTGTTCAAAAATGAAGAAGATAGAGATGTTATACTTCAAGGAGGAACATGAACTGTTAGGAAGCATACTTGATTTTGAAAAAGGGACCTCTTATTTCAAATTTGATGAGGGTACTGAGTGCTAGTTTGGGTGAATTTTCATAATTGAGATTTGTTGAAGTGGTCTGCTACAACTCTTAGTAAAATCGCTAGCCTCATTGGGCAACCCCTCGATGCTAATAAATGCACTACTCATCAGGAAAAAATATCTGAGCCTATGGTACTTATTAAGGTTGACGTAAGGTAAGGTTTACCACATACGGTCCCTATAATTGGTAGAGATAGTCAAAGAGCTATGCAGTCAGTTTATTATGAGTGGGTTTCCCACTTTTATGCATGTTGTAAAGGGCTGGGTCATAAAAAACAAGAAGACAGGGTTGGAAGAAATGTTTGAGTTCAGTAACAACGTACTATTGAGCCAAATAGCACAAGGGATAAACGTGGATAAACTAAAATGGTGCAGGTGGCTGATGCTAGTAAGCCCACTTAGAGCTTGTTCTTTTCGTTCGTAAATAAGGATTTTTCCAATCTTTTTCTTTCCTTCTCTCTTTTAAAAAATTTTTTTTTCCAACTCTTCCCATTCCTTGCCAAACCTTTCCAATTCTCTCTGCTTCCGAAAAAATTCCATTAATCCTTCCCGTTGTTTGCATTCCTTTCTTTCTTTTTTCAATCTCATTAGTCATTTCCCAAGTCCCAACCAAAAAAACATGCCCTTAGGAGGTGATAAAAATCCCAAGTAAGGAAGTGTTTGCTCAACATGTGCCTCATAAGGAGAATAGGAAAAATTATTCTAGGACTGGTAAGCAGCCTGATAAAAGAGATCAACTCATAGAACAAGCAGAACACACCTGTAAGAAATTCCTAACAAATCTTGGCTGAAATCTCACATATTGAGAGTCATGTTATAGTCACTTTAAAAGGGCATAAAAGCTCGAAGTATGGGGTGTGGCTTATTAGACAAAGTCTTAGTGCTTCTTATAGAAAATGAAGATTGGCTGTTCAAATGTGGAAGGTCTCAATGAGACAATGACCCCCTAAAACATGGGGAGGTTCGTAAAACATTCTGATGGGAGAAATACAATATGTTAGGTCTTCTACAGACTAGAGTAAGGCAATTGAAGTCTTGGAAGATTGTCACTAAATGCTTCAAGAAATATAGGTGGGTACATAATTATTTGCCACATGCTAATGGGAGAATTTGGCTGGCGCTGAAGAATTTTGTTACAATTCAGGTGCTTGGTGAACCTAGTCAGTATTTTCACTATGTTATCAGGCCAGTCAGTGGTGACTACATTCCTGTGTGCACTTTTGCGTATACTTTTAATGGTATGAAAGGTAAGAGGCAGCTCTGGTATGATCTTAGGCAGATAAACCTTCAAATAAATGTTAAATGGTCACTAATAGGGGATTTCAATGTGGTCACTTCACAAATTGAATGGATTGGTGATGTGCTTACTTTTCAACAGGCAATAAATGAGTTCATGGACTGCTCAGAATATTGAATGCATACGGATATGCCAACTACAGGTGCTTTCACACTTGGTTGAACAATCAGAAGGGGGATGTTTCTTGGAGCAAGTCAGACAGAATTTTGTGGAATGATACATGGCTTACTCAAATGAAAAATGCTGATGCACACTTTAGGCTAATAGGAGTGTCTGATCATTATTCGGTAATGGTTAGTTAGTTTGGTTAGTTAGGTAATGGCTTGCTCAAATGACAACTGTTGTTTGGAGCAAGTCAGCTAGAATGTCTCTGAAGTGAGCATTCTGGCTTCTATCAATTAGTAAGAGAGGTTTGAGGGCAGATTTTAGAGAGATATGAAATGTTCCAAGTGGTTACAAAGCTAAAATTATTGAACAAGCGGTTAAGAGCACTACATAAACGGCACTATGCTTGAATATCTGAGCAAATGCACATAGAATATGACATGTTGATTGCTTGCCGACAAAAATTGATAGCTGACTCTAAAAACAATTTCCTCATGACTTAGGAGAAGAATCAGATGAGGGGATATCGTGGCTAGAGAAGAACTGAAGAGAAGATTCTAACTCAAAGAGCAAAGCAGGATTTGATACAACTAGCAGATTAAAAATGCTTATTTTTATGGTAGTGTGAGAGTAGACAAGCACGAAATACAATTGGTGCTCTAAGTAATGAATGAGGGCAGAGAGGGGTTTTTTTTTTTTTTTTTTTTCCCAGTGAGGAAGTTCGAGATATAGTCTTAGGTTTCTATATTAAGCTGTAGTGTACTTCGATCTCTGTGCAGTAATGGAGTATGAATGATATTGGGGTAGGCTATGTATTATCTCTGGAGCAACAACATCAGTTACTGGTTCACTCTGATGTCTGATCAAGAAGACATAAAATAAGGGCTGCGGAGTATTGCAGATAATAAAGCTCCTGGATGTGAAGGTTTAAGTGCACATTTCTTCAAACTCACTTGATCTATTATAGGGGACAGCATCTATGATGCAGTTCAAGAGGTGTTTAGGTCATGTAAACTTCTCAAGCATATTAAATCCACTTGCATTATATTAGTGCGTAAAGTGGAAAACCCCTTAAACCATTCAAGAGTTTTGTCCTATAGCATTCTGTAATATGATCTATAAGTTTGTCTGGAAGGCTCTTGTGAATAGAATCCAGCTGGCCTAGCCTAATTTAATTGGTGAGGAGCAAGTAGCTTTTGTTAAAGGGAGGCACATGCAGGATAATGTGCTCTTAGTAATGTGCTCTTAGCATAAGAACTTGCGGATGGCTATAGGAGAAAAAATGTGTCACCAAGAGCCATCCATCACCGCTACTGGTTTTTCCATCAATATTAATGGACAATGGGAGGAGTTTTTCCTTGGAAAGAGGCATCGAAGGTAAGGGGACCCTGTATCCCCTTATATATTTGTAATATGCATGGAAGTATTGACTAGGTTGTTGCATAAAAATCTAGTGGAGAGTATTTTTAGTTCCACCATAAGTGCAGCAGATTGAAGCTTACTCACCTGATTTTTGCAGACCATGTACTTGCGTTTATGAAAGAGGACTTGGATTGTGCTGTAGCAATTGCTACAATGTTACTGTTTTGGGGAAATGTCTGTAAAGAAAAATGATCTTTTTATATATAGCGACACGAAGGGGAGCAGATGAAGGTTTCTTGAAGTAGCACCGTTTAGCACTCTATTATCTTCCCTAGGAACTCCTTTTATGCAATTTATTGTATGCACATGGGGGTTTGTGCTCCTAGGTTCCATGTCATTGACAACTCAGCACTACTATATTATTTTAATTTTCCACACGTGAAAAGAAACTGCATATAATTTATTTTATTTTTTTTGTTGAAAAAATACACACATCACGTTGGTAACTTCCCACTTCCTCAGCAGTTATTTTAATTTATTTTCATTTTTAAATTAAAATTTGATTTGATTATTGTTTTAAAAAAATAAAATCAAATTTGATTATTTGAATAAATTGGCTTAAGAAAAAGATTATTTTTCTAGTTGGTTAAGATTTGTGCACTATTATATTTGCTTTTGTTCATTTCGTCTGTTTCGTTTATCCATCTCAATTGCTAAGTTTGTTTAATTAAGCATTTACATTTGTCCAACTCCATCTCAAGGAGATTTTTTTTGGGTTTAAAAGTATGTAGTAGAATTTACGAGATTAAGGTTTGTGTAAATGAATTTTGTAGTGTTATTTATGATATAAGTTATGTTTACAGAATTGTCTAGTATCGCATGCCCATTCGATGATGAGATATGAGAGATTATTCATTATGATTTGTATGATGTTTGTTCATTGTACATCCTACTAATGTTCACTAAAAATAAGATGTCTGCTCATTATTTATTGTGAGATTGTTCACTAAGATCGATCAATTTCTTCACCTATTGTTTCAATAATATTCATTGAAAGTGCATTATTTACTCATTTGGTTTGTAAAGAATGATAATTGAGTTGACCAATTGAATGCATTCAAATACCAGCAATTTTGTATGCGATTATTACAAATGGTATACTAAAGGAAATTTAAGTAATCGAACAAAGTTTAACATGAACAACTATTCTTTGGATGCTGAGGAACAAGATGGTAAAAATTATTGAAGTCAATTTCAACATAGTAGCAATCAATGATTAAAAAAAAAAAAGCAATTAATTACAATCGTAAATGAACAAAAGCTTCTTGTTGAAAAGAAGTTGTTCACGGGATGACTAAAAGGTTCAGTTTGTTCATTGGATGACTAGAAGTTGTTCACTAAAAGTCAAACTCCTCACAAATTATATATTGAAAAGCAAATATGAAGATCGAGACTAAAACTCTTGTCCATTCATCGTAAATCTTGTCATTGTGTAGTCGGTATGCGAATATAAAAGTTCATTAATCCCAGTGTTTGTTCATGGAGGGTCTTGGTATTGTTCACTGAAAGTAAAATATTTGTTCATCAAGTATCTTGAGTGAACGAATATAGTTTATTAGGTATACTAATTACATTTTTTTCACTTAGCCTGGTTTCATCCTTATATGTCTCGGTAATGTTCACTAAAAGTAAGATATTTGTTCATTATACGTATGGAGATTGTTCATTTATATGACTAATTTGTCTATTGGCTGTTTTAATCATGTTCACTTGAGGTGGGCTTTTTTTTGTAGTGTAAGAAGATTAATCGAGTATGTCTAGTTGACCACATCTTGTATGTTCTCATTTACAACAAGATTATTAGGAATATTACACATTAAATAAAAAGTTGAAGTTCATAGTAATTTAACATATTTTAGCAAACAAATATTCTTTGGGTACCATGAACAACTAGCATGAGTTGCATGACACAACTTATTGAACAAACTTTGGTTTCTTAGCAATCAATACAATCGTAAAAGAATAATGATTATGGTGACGAATAAACATACAAACATAAACCTATGAAGGAGTCGGGCTTATAGACCCTAACAATTATAATCAAGTACATCGTTGCTTTTTCAAATGTTCTCTCGCTTCTCTCTTTCTCTCTACCCTATACTTTTATGCATCGTCCACGTCTTGATGCAGATCATGAACATAAGGTTTCTGGATATAAACAATTTGATGACCAAGACTTGATATCGACCCAAATAATTGGCTGCTTTGCTTCTCTCCTCCTTGGCTTACTTCTTCTTGCTTGCAATTCCAAACAAAAAACGAATGAGAAACATTCAGATTACAGTAAAGATTCCATTATAGTCTAGACAGAGATACAAGCAAATTTCTTAGAAACAGTCAACATTAGATTCTAAAATACTAGTCATGAAAAAACGAAGCATACAAGCATATTTTTTAGAAATGCTTGTGTACCGATGTTCCTTATTTAGGCACATTAAGCTTTAAACTAGCGATATGAAATAAGTTTTATTCTGAGAATGAACAAAAGCCAAGTGACATAATGAACAAACTTTGTTTAAGCTTGCGTAGCCGTGTTCCTTATTGAGGTGCATTGAACTTGGCAAATGACTTCCAAATCTAGTGAACAATTAGAAGTAATAAATTGAACAATTATAACTTATACATAGCGCAACCTTGGTAGATTACATGACCCACAAACATGGTGCATTGGGTCATGGTTATTCTGCAGAGTGAACAAATAGAACCAAAAAAATGAACAAAACCAAATATGACATTAAAACAATTAGTAACTGAACGAGCAACTAAAAATTCGATAAAATATGTTGGACTAGACTAATCGAACTACTCTTAGTGAATGAATTGAACTGCATAAATGAACAATCATATCTTCTCAGATGCACAATACATCCTAAATGTAAATATTAATACTACCTTTTTTCCGACGATGAATTTTTATAGATTTAGTTGAAAAATTCTAGGAAACAAAATCATAATAACAACATCACTACATTACTGAACAAAGAGAAGCTAACAAATGAACAATCAATTCTTTATTGAGATACAATCTTTTGAGATTCATTTATTAACATTCTAAATCAAAAATAATGATATCTTTATGGATAATTTTTGCTTTTTAAAGTTGTTATCAACAAATAAGAAAAATCTTATCAATTAGCATAGTGAACAATATGAAAGCATGGAAACCCTACATGAACAAAGAAAATGTCAATAATGTTGTTGATTAAAATAAATCAAGAAGATGCAAGTTTATACCTATTCTTTTAAATCGTTCGTAGGTTCTAGATTGCTTTTAAACTTATGGTCATTCATGATGTTTTCTTGAACGATTTCTCCATTTTTGTCAGAATTGCATGGGCCAAACTAACACCAAGTGCAATTGGAAACAAGACAGAGATCAAAGACTTGCAATTAATAAGAATCAATGTTGAATGAATCTACAGCCATACATATTTGCAAGAACGAAGAAGAAAGATGAGAGAGAAGGGGGAGGGGGAGAGAGAGAGAGAGTGTGAGATCTGGGAGTTTTTTTTACGTATAATGGCATCGTGGGAGTGGGATTGTGGGAGTTATTTGAGGATTTATTATTTTTAAAATATTTTGATGATGTAGATATATAGCTGATGTGGCAAATAGGAGTATACACTCTCAGGTGCAAGATATATATATTGCTCCTTTCATGCTTTCTTGGTTGTAAACAGCAGATTATATATTAACTGGTGATAGGCTGATGATGTTGATGCAGATATAGGCTGGGGCTTGCTTATTCTACCAGCAGACTAAAGGGCATAAGTATATGTTTTTCATATGTGATTTAGTCATGATCTCTGGACTCGGCTGCTTAATTGGTTGCATATACTTACCAGGAGATGCCACCTAAGTAAGAAAATTAGTTGGTTTGCTAGGCAAGTACGAGGAAAACTGAAAAGCTATTACAGCAAGGGCTGCTTGAGGAAGTTCGTTTGTAAGGAGAGGAGTCTCAGGTGCTTCCAAAATGAGGAGAGATCTGCCACTATCATTATGTTATGAGACACGTACAGTTACTGGTTTATTATAGGCTTATGAAAAGCTATGACGATTCTGTATTGAAGCAAGTGTGACTGTCAGGAATAAGGGTTGGCTGTGAGTAGCCCTAGTTTTATTGTATCATCAGTTTGAAGTTGGAAATGAAAATATGATTTAGCTTTGCTCCAGAACAAAAATGAAAAGTTTGATAGTGTTTTTAAGATAACCATAAAAGTACTATTTAACAAGCTTTTCACGTTGACGGTATGATA
Organism: Carnegiea gigantea; assembly: GCA_029747015.1. Taxonomy (NCBI): domain Eukaryota; kingdom Viridiplantae; phylum Streptophyta; class Magnoliopsida; order Caryophyllales; family Cactaceae; genus Carnegiea; species Carnegiea gigantea. The sequence goes on along the minus strand of JAKOGI010003219.1, from coordinate 7,767 downwards.
CTAGCGATGATAAATTGAGCCAACTGATGGTAACAGGCTCCATCTACCTCAATATTATTGTTGTAATTAAAAAAACTCACACTATTCTTGATTTTTAAGTTTCTATTTACCAGAGTCGAACTATTATTAATGCGTAAAGGGGTAGGATTCTCTCACCACATATATCTCCATTCAGAAGACCCAAACGCGATACCTTAATTAAGTGGAATAAGTGTTAAATTAGTTGAACCAATCTATGTTGGTAAAAACTCGCACTAGGTTGTAAGAAGTTTACAACTTATCTATCAAACAAATAAATATAATCCATAAATTAAGGTTGTGATCTACATATCTTAACATAACAAACATTGAAATTAATTATAGTTTTCTCAGCCATTTGTACAAATATATTAAAATAAAACAAACTCTTTTTTTGTAATTGCCACATGTCGCTCCCTCGTAGTTCGCCTTTTTTCATCCCATTATTAGAAAAGTATTGAAATAGCATTTTGATTTCTTTTTTTGGCACTTCCAATGTTATTGTTTTTATCATTCCAATTATTTTTAAAAAACAACATAAATAATAACATAATCTAATTTCCAGTATCAATAAATATTTGGCAATGATTAATAATACCAAAATTATTAGTAAGAAGATTTTGATAATACCAAAATTATTAGTAAGAAGATTTTGATAACAAAAGATTCTGATTTCGAAATTTATGTACCATCCTAATTTCAAATCCCATGCCATTAAGATTTTGAATAATAGCTATAACTATTAACAAAGAATCAATTACTATGATGGTTAAAAGGAGTGACATTAAATCTAAGTTTTTTTTTTATCAAATAATAATGTATTTATCATAATGAGAATTGAATTATCAAAATTCTCAGTTAAAGAATGAGAAACTCATAATTTAAAATAAAAATAGCTATATATATATATATATATATATATTATATATATATATAGATTATATATATATATATATATGGGGTGACTCCGATAGGATGAGGTTTTGGGTAGGATGAGTAGGATGAGGTGATCAGTACTGATCAGTAGCTATTATTTTTGTGATCGTTAGTATTACTTTGGTGATCAACAAATTTTGAAGGTAACCTTTAAAAATTTTTTCAAGATATGTTGATCACCAAAGTGATCCTAACGATCACTGACATAGTAACTACTGATCACTACTAATTACCTTGTCCTAGTAGTAATCAGTAGCTATTATTTCAGTGATCATTAGTATTACCTTAATGATCAACATATCTTTAAGGCAACCTTTGAAAATTTGTTCAAGATATTTTAATTACTAAGGTAATGCTAACGATCACTGACACAATAGCTACTGATTACTACTGATCACCTCATCCCACTCATCCCACACAACACCTCATCCTACTAGAGTTGTCCATATATATATATATATATATGTGTGTGTGTGTGTGTGTGTGTATGTATATGTGTGTGTGTGTGTGTGTGTGTGTGTGTGTGTATAATATATATATATATATATATATATATATATATATAATTTGCATGTATTACATGGCCCTTAATGCTGGTATTATATTAAGTGTCTAAAAGCTGCAATTTATTGGAGGCGAAGTTGGCTAATTATGTACAAGTTTAATTAATTAGTTAAACGACTTTTTGTGAGGGCAAGATATAAGTTATTACTGGGATTGACGGGTGTTTGGCTTCGGAATAGCTAAGGACCTTGGGATAAGAACAAAAGCAAATAACTTGGTCCTATATGCATGCCTCAGAATCAGGACAATAGTTCACTTCTTGTCGACTTCCCGAAAGTAATGTTCGAGGCTGATCTCCCACATCTTTAACTTGTGAGCTTCTTACATTGATAACATTGCGAAAAATTGAGATGTACGTAAAACTTAGTCTAAATTTGATTTTGAGACCTCAAAACCAAATTCAAATTCCAAAATCTTTATACCGTGTCTTTTTCTTTTACTGGACCTACATTTTTAAATAAAACACATGTATCTATATCATTTGAAATCAATATATTGTTTGCACTTTGCAAGTTGCAAGATATCGATGTAAGCATAGAATCAGTGCCATTTAGCTATTCACTTTTTACTCCAACTTCAAATGAAAATATTCCATTCCACTAAAAACCCAAAAAGAAGGAAAAAGAATCTCAACATATGAGATCAGACTAGTCCTTATAATTGCTCTGAAAAAAAAGAAAAAGAAAAGGCAAAGGGCCAACTGAAAAGATAAAAATGGTCTTTAAACTCTATTTCAATTTTTCTGACAATTTTAAGTAAGTTGCCTGTCTTGATCAATTTCTTGGCAAATGGTAACGCCCAATCAACATGTCGGCACGCTCAGTTCAAGTTCAACTATCCCCTGAGCCGGAGACTCAAGACTGTCACACTCATCAGAAGGCTCCTAGGAATGCCTACCAACATTACCTAAAATTCCCCATAGGCCTTGATGACCACACATGAACATGGCTAGACCTGGTAAAACTAACCCGAAATCCGAACGGCACGAACCCATATCCGAACGAACACCCGAAATATGCTTACCCGAAAGTAGACTCGAAACTCGAATTGGCCTGAACCGAACCATACCCGACCCGAAATTTTCTACAAAGTTGCTTGTTTTGGCATGACGAGCGTATTTGACTAAAAATTGATCGACCTGAACCGTACCATACCCAACCCAAACCAAAACAACCCGAAATGTCACTTAGCCCGAACTTGACCTGACCCGTACCCGAACCCAATGATCCATTTGTCAGGTCTTAACATGGCTCACATCACTGTGTGAAGTTGTCAACTCTCCTACATGTGTAGTAGCATCACCCACAAAGAGAGGTGGGTGATAGACCGGATTACAAAGTGGGCTGGGTCAGTTTATAGCCAAACCATTAACAATTTGGGCCGCAGCAAACCCTTATGTAAATAAATGAGTCAAATCATGCTTGTGTGTGTATGACCTGCTTTAGCCAATTTTAAAATGGAACTTCCCAAAAAAAAAAAAAAAAAAAAAAAAATGCGTAAAATAAGTAATGTTGAGGAGCCATAAACAAGGATACAAACTACAAATTCCTTGCTCAGTGCCTCCTAATCTAAAATTCAGAATTCTACAAATTACTGATTAGGGAAACTCAAAACTACACCCTTAACAAATAAAAATTCATTTTTTCCCATTTTTGCTCCCCTAAAAAACCCACTACTTTTTCGGTCACCTTACCCAACTAACCCAAGACGACTATACAGCGACTCATCATAAGAAATTAGTCTCACGATAAATAAAACTGACTCAATTAAGAATCTACCAATAGGTAAGACAAAAATAACAAGGAAAGAGTACACTCAATCATTTTCTCCAATCCAAGTTCAATAATCTGTAACTTATATTTGACAGCAGTAAAAAAATCTTAAATCAAATAATAAAAAGACACAACAATTTTAAAGAGTAAGCAGATCAGAGAATACATTTCACAAACCAATTCCTCAGGCGAAAATGAATAGTCATGTATTTAAACCTGGCAGAGACCTGACATCCGATGCTGAGAAAACAACTAAGCATATGCGAATGAAGGTCTATGTACTTGAACCATCAGAAGATGTGAATGCCTATATATGCTATTCAGGACCCTCATCAGCTTTAGCTTCCTGCGTTCTTATCCTTGGAGTGACAGAAGGGGATAGAGAAGCCCTCGAATCCTCTGCCCTTATCCTCGGAGTAGCAATTGGAGATGGGGAACCCTCAGCTCCAATCTCAGCTTTGAGATCATTGATGCTTTGCTCCAACTCATCTATTCGAGACCCCATCTCATCAAGTGCCATGCAGTCAAGGCAACAAAGTAGTTATGACTATGCCAAAACCAAGTATTTCACAACAAAGTGATGCACAACGCTCAGAATTCAAGAGTGAGAGTTAATTACCTAGTTCATACTCGACGGTTAAAAATGCACTTTAAACCTGCCCACTAAGCCTGAAAAAGAGATTCTCAAAGTCGGAGTTAGGTAGTGTCAGACGAGGTCGAAATGACTTTGATGGACTATTAGGATTTCAGCTTGGGTCGGGCCAAGTCAAATTCAATTTTGTGGTGACCGTTGAGGTTGTTCGAGAAGCATATCTACAAAATACAGAATATTGACCAAGCAAATTTTGAGTTAACTTGGGTTTGTCAGCTTAGGTTTGGATAAAATGAAATCAGCTAATAATTTTATTTTATTTTTTTGGAGTAAGAGTTGGCTCTCGTTTGCGGTAAATAATTGAGCAAAGGTTAAGTTTTTCTAGTTCCATTCTTGACATTCACAAATGATGCTTGCTAATTGCAATAGAAAAACACAAAAAGCCAGCACATATGACAAGAGAAACAAATCATAAGACAGTTCACCCCAGACCCAGACACAGTAACCAAATTCAGTCCATAGCTCAAAGGAACAGTCATGCACCATGCAGTCTGGAGGTAAGCAGGAGGAGAATACTCTGTAGATAGTTAGGATATTGTATACCATTACATTACATGATTGTAGGATTTAAACATGGAAGGTAATTGACTGATTTAATGCAACATCAGAAAATGTAATTATTCCGAAGTTCTTGCAGAATGCAGACATGTCCAGTACTACCAAATATACAACAGTATATTTGTCTATAAGATGATTTCCTCAACAAAACTTAACCTGAAAAACCATGGTTCTCAACCACAACAAGGCACCAAATGCAGTCTCTTGGATGCCAAATGCTGAGCCTACTTCTACTTATTTTTACAGAAAAACCAAGTCAATATGCAGAGTACACTTCATCTAGAAAGGATATTCTTTGTGATGATGGACTCAGACATTGCTTGGAATCTGGATTGCTGCAATACAAAAGACATAGCACCCATATTTATTTACAGATAAAGAGCAGGTAGAGATCAAGTTATATCTGCAGACATTAGATTTCACTTACCATTTGCTGTAGTAAATTCTGTACCTGAAACAGAAAAGAAAATGCACATTTATTATCACCGACCACCAGCAGCATAAACAGCATTAATCATTCCAGGATAATGATCAGGGGGCGCAGAGGATGATAAATATAAGAATCTATAATAGACCTAGTACATATATAATAATCTACAATAAACCAATTACACAAAAGATTTGATTAGAGGTTTTTGCTTTATGAGTGGTTGTATTCTGGACTGTACATATGAAAATGTCCGGGTTTAGCAGCTTTATACTATGGTCGATCCTATCTGTAGCACAGTGGAAATGTTAGAAACTATAAAGCATTGGGACGGGAATAGGGAAGGGGGTTCTCTACATAGGTTTGTGCAGACCAAATTATAGTTCCTGCAAATTGTATCAATTGGATCTTTCTGGGGTATAAAATGACAAAATGAAAGAAAGCAAGCAGGTGATTGGTCCGTAATCTATCTTGTTCATTACAAAGTGTAGTGCCAACATTCCTACGCATAGATAAATAAACTTAGTATGTACCAAAAGATTCATTTCAAATATGTCAGCATATATGTGGGTTTGGAAGTCAGTATCCTCCCCCCCCCCAAAAAAAAAATCTATGTTAAGTTTGAACAAGTTGTAAGCTGTAAATCGTAACCGAATTTGGAGGCATGACCAATGGACTCAAACGATGGAATTCTATTGACCCAAAAGAATAGTGTAATCATCAGTCGTAGCATTCTCATAACAGTAGGAGAGGAGCCCCATGTTTATTGTAGTCCAATAAACTAAACCATAGTCTAGTTGTAGACCACTAAACATCTAGCATATTGATGCTCAAGATCTCATGACATAGACAGATCATGAAAGCCACCGGAGCCAAAATCATTACTTTCCAGAATCCCTATTAGCTAACGTCAAACACTAAACACTGTAAGTCTAAATCAGAAGAGGGAAACAGATGAAAAGTGACCAACCACCCTGGTAAAGACCAACCACCCTTAATGTCAAAAAAGGAGACTTCGAAAGCATATAAGCTACAGTCAAAATGTTTGAGAAAACTCACAAATACTGTCATGTCAGCAGTAGTTCGTTTGGTATCATCGGCTTCATGCCCATCCTGCCAACAACATGAGGACTACGGTAGTCATTTTGGGCTACAAACAGAACAGAAGCCATAAGACTGACAGAGGATCTACATCATAAGAACCACAGGAAAGATCACAAACTTGAGGTGAAAAACTTAACCAAATCATAACTGAACTCCAAAAACATTTGCAATGAAAATCAATTATTTTTTTTACCCCCCCCCCCGGGCCGAACACTCTAGTAGTGCTCCATAACATTCAAAGAATTACCAAATACCTCTGAGAGAAGATTTAGCTCCCATCTACCACAATATATTTTCCAGAGAGCCAACAGGATCCTCAGCTGTTTGTTAAAGTAATTTTCAAACAAGAAGATTTAGGATGTGTTACATACATAACTTGTGTGATATATTACAACTAACTGCAACTAGCTTCTAAATGGTACGTCGTGGGGCATTTGGTCATCAAACAAATTATGGAGACCTTGAAAATGAAAAAGGCAACCAAATTTCACAAGCAATAAGGATACTCCAGTTAACGAAGAGTGAAGACTGGGGCAGAGCTAAAGTCGCCGAGGAAAGAAAAAGACTTGTTTGCCCCTACCGAGGTTGCTCGAGAAACTACGGAGTTGGGAAAGAAACTGGGCAACTTCTATCATAAGGAGGATCACAAGGGGCTTGAGGAAAGAGCTAGAGAGTTAAAAATAAAAAAATAAAAAAATAAAAAAGCATATATGTTAAAAAATCAGATGGACATTCTCTCAGTTCAAAGCCCGCAGATTTTTGATCTTCCACTCAGGCAGTCTCAGATCTAATAGATGTGGACGTGCTGTTTGAAGCTGGCTGGCAGTTCATATGCCTTCACCAAATGTCTGCACAATAAGTTAGTGGACTTAGGTCTGTGTTTTGCAACTGATTTTCTACTTTGCTTTTGACATTTTTATTTTCCAGCGCTTTTCCCGGCTAATGGTCAAAAGAAAAGGAAGGTGCTGACCCATAGTCAGACAAAGAGTGCGCAGCCGCAGCTTCAGTAACCAAAGGCTGAAAACCCAACCCAGACCCAAGCAGAAAATCCAACCCAACCCTCAACAGACTTCTCGTTCTTTGCACAGGAATTAATCCAGGCAATATCTGAAACACTTAGGTTAAATTTCTTCAAATCATTTGCTGTGCTGTTCTCCTCACATGAAGCCATTTTATTGAAGAAACATATCATATGCAGCCTAAAGAGCATTTATCAGGGTTAGCATCTATCTGATTGCACTTTGAAGACCTTGCTAAAAATGCATCCTAATGCTTTATCTTTCACTAATGATATTAGTCATCTATTCACTTGTTAATTGAATGAACAAAGCTCCAATTACGTAGTTCAATATTAATCCGAACACCCCCCCCCCAAAAAAAAAGTTAGAAGATCGCTCATTTTCTAGAACAATTAAGCAAAATGAAAAGAGGTTTTTTTTTCCCCCCTGGAACTACCCTACATTTACTTTCTTAAAGCTTCAACTAGAACCAATTATGCACAAAATTAGAAGATCGCTCATTTCCTAGAACAATTAAGCAAAATGAAAAGAGGTTTTCTCAGCTCAACGGAATTGAGCCAATGAAGGCGTTAAAATGCACAATTCTTATGCTTTGCCACATTTATCATCGCAGAACTGATGGTAAAACAAAATCGCTAAGTCAGAAAGATGATGCATAATCTAGATATAATCAGATCAGATAAACCGCCAACACCCCCCCCCCAAAAAAAAAAAAAA
>JAKOGI010003218.1:0-62169 GCA_029747015.1 Carnegiea gigantea | reverse complement strand
AATCGAAAGGACTTTTCGCTCTAGAAGGAAGACATTAAGGGTAGAAGAGCAAAGACTCAAGGCTCAAGCAGTTTCTTCACCAATGGCAGGAATAGGAGGTGACCAAAGAAGGATACTCTAGGATTTTGTTACCCCAGGAGTCCAAGGCATTTCCTCAAGCATCACTCTGCTAAACTTAGCAGCAAACAACTTTGAGCTCAAACCAGCCCTTATATCCATGGTACAACAATCTCAGTTCGGACGCACCCCGCTAGAAGATCCAAACTTACACCTTTCGGTGTTTTTAGAGGTGTGTGATATGCTAAAGCTCAATGAAGTTTCTGCTAATGCACTTGTGCCTATTTCTTTTTCCACTTAGGGATTAGGCGAAGGCATGGCTTCACTCGTTGCCTCCAGGATGCATAACGACATAGGATGAGCTTACAAAATTCTTTCTTGCCAAGTTCTTGCCTCCGAGTAAGATGGCAAGCCTGCGGAATCAAATTACTACTTTCTCTGAAAAGGAAGATGAGACTCTTTATGAAGCCTGGGAGCAATTCAAAGATCTTTTACTATTATGCCCTCATCGCAGTCTTCAAAGATGGAGGATTGTGCAAACATTTTCTAATGGAGTCACCCAATCATTGAGATCTAATATTGATGCTGTAGCAGGAGGTACCCTTATGAGCAAAACTGAAGATGAAGCATACTATCTTATAGAAGAGATGACCCTTAACAATTTTCCATGGTCATCTAAGAGAGTCCAACCCAAGCGGGTTGGAGGTAAGCTGGAATTATATGTTATTTCTATGCTTTCTTCTAAAGTTGATGCTATGTCTCAAAAGTTGGAATGCTTAAATGTTAATTTTGTTAGGTCAAGTACCCCTTCCCCATCATGTGGTATATGTGGATCAATTGATTATTTGACTATGCATTGTCAAGTGGGTAGTCCTTTTGCCTCAGATGTAAGTGATCAGGTCAATTATGTGAACAATTACCCCCCTTTCTCTGGCACTATAATCTAAATTGGAGAAATCACCCAAATTTCTCTCATAAGTCTAATGCCCCACTCATGCCCCAAATGAATTTTAGATCACCCCCTAGGTTTCGAAGGCCGTCTTATCCTCAACAACCACCTCAAAAATCCAACTTAAAGTCTATGATGGAGAATATGCTTTTAGCTTAACAAAATCAAGATGAATACATTAAGCAATTAGCCTCTAAGGTTGATGTGCTTACCACTTACAACAAGATGCTGGAAGCTCAAATAGCTCAACAAGCTAAGTCTTGGTAGACTACCTAATAAACTTGAATCTGACCCCATGAGCATTGTAATTATGTTACCTTGAAAGAAGGGGTAGAGGATCCTGAGGACATAGCACTTGAGGAGGGTAAAGAAGTGATCATGGCTAAGATTAAGGAGAGAAATGATGGTGGCAAGCCCATAACCTTTATAGAAGATGATAGCTTTAAGATTCCCACAGTCTTTCCACCTAAGCTTCCTCACCCAGGTAGCTTTTCTATCCCCTGTGTTGTAGGAAAAATGAAAATTGAAAGAGCCCTATGTGATCTTGGTGTAAGTGTCAGTTTGATGCCCCACTTTATGTTCCTTAAGCTTCATTTAGGACCATTGTGCCCACACCCTTCTGACTCCAAGTAGCAGACGGTTGTGAAATGCGACCTTTGGGTACATTAGAGGATGTGCCTGTAAAAATAGGAGATTTTTGGGTGTTAGAAGATTTTATCATTGTTGTTGCTGATACGAGTGAGACTAATGATTTCTAAATTATTCTTGGTAGGCCCTTCTTAGCTACTTCAGGTTAGGAGGTGTCACGCTACATTTTGTTTTATGGATGAGAAAGTTATTTCTCCTAGTCCTTCCCTATTTGATGTACTTCCCCTTTCTCCTAAAATTGAAATGGAGGATGGTTGGAGTTATGCTGACCCTTCTGAGTCTGATTGGATTTCTACTGAGGATCCCGATCAAGGTTATGTTAAGGTAGAGTTTGCTGCTCTTATACCACCTAATATACCCGAGGTTGAGGCCTATGCTTCTAATGAATCTTCTAGGAGTGATTATTGCAAGTTCACCCAAGTAGTTCTTTCCTTACCTTTTATGAAAGGAGTTGATTTAGATTTTGATCTCGGGTTGAACATGATGATAGTGGTCCATCTGATGGAGCACGCCATCGATTTGTCTTCGATGCTAATAATATATTATGGCGTCATTTGATGATGAAGAAGGACCTCCAACCTGAGTATCTAAGGTGGTACCTTTAGTTGAAAGATTTCGATTTCGTGACTCATGACAAAAATGGCGCCCACATTTTTATTGAACTCGAAGTGGAATAGAAGAAAGCTCAAGCTCCCGACCTTAAATGAGCGCTTCTTGGGAGGCAACCCAAGTGTTTGTTTTACTTTTTTTCCCTTTTATTTGTACCCTTTTATTGTATTTTGTTTTTTAAACTTTAGAATCTTCACTAGAAATTGATTAACATAAGCAAAAAAAAAAAAGAGAAAAAAAGAAGTAAAAGCTTTTTTACAGCCCCCACGGACCCCCTACGGTCTGTGAAGTCTCTAAAGAAAAAGAAAAAGTAAAAAAAGAGAGAAAAACACAAAAGAGTCGGACCAGAGCTGACCATGGACTGTCCGTGGCCACCACCACGGTCTGTGGTGAGCCCCGCATTCGTGATCAAGGGTTTTCAAAACCCTCTTTGACCCATTTCTTTTGGCCTTCTTCCTCAAACTCGACACACTCTCTCTCTAAACACTCCATTCTCTCTCTAAAACCTCTATAAGCACTTCACCTTAAACCCTCAATTTTTTAACCAAATTCCACCAAATTTCTTCTCTTTTTACTTCCTTTCTTCACCTTAACCCCATATCTCCCTCTATTTTTCACTTTCAAGCCTTCTTTCTTTTACATTTTTTCCATCTCCATACCCACAACTTTCACAGCTCCATTTTTCATTTTTATTCGTCTAAATTCCATATTTCTTCTATATTTCTTCACCATTTACTTCCGTTTTCTCAAATTTAACATTTTCTAGCATTTTTTCTGGCATTTTCTTTTTAGTTCAGTTTTTCAAGTTTTTCTCATCCATATTACACCATTATGGCATCAAAGAAGAAGACAAGAACCATATAAAAAGCCGAAACTTCAAGTCAAGCTCCACAATGAGCTCCCCGGAACTCCCGCACATCAATCGCCATAAGAAATTGAGATAACATTCCACACCCCCTTGATTTAACTAATCCTGAATACATTACTAGTTATAATGATTTGAGTAGTAAACTTATGGTAGCTACTTGATATTATGATGAGGATGTGTTAAATCGTTTGGGATTGTTGGATGATATTCGCTGGTTGTTTGCTCGGGGCGGGATAGGCCAATTTTTAGAAACTAGAGACCACACCTATTGGGACCTCACACTTGAATTCCTAAGCACATTGCATGTTGAGGTCGCGAGTGGCCCTCGATGTCAAGAGGACTACATTTCCTTTTATCTTAATAAGGACTTTTATGAGCTTAATTTGAAAGCCTTCAATAGTATGTTTAGTTTTCCACCAAGTATGGACTCCCATACCGACAAGTCCCTACGGAATTTAATTCGAATGCTTTTTGGCACGAACTTTCTGAGGTTTATCGGTGTGACACTAGTAATTCCAAAGGCAAGGTTATTCGAGACCCCTGTATTCGTGGTGCCCTACGCTTATTAGCTTGTGGTTTGTTTGCCGAGAAGGATACTATCAATGTGTCTCATCTCTCTGAATTATTTTTTTTAAACAGCATGCTTGAAGGTGACCGGATTAACCCTGGGTCATTTTTGGTCGATCAGGTATAGGTTGTAGCCACTAGTTCTGCACATAGGATTGTCATTGGGGGTCTTATTACGTCCATTGCTAGGTAGGTTGGTTGGAGTTGAACCGAACCCTCATTATAGAGTCGCAGGTTCGGAGCGACTGAACTTGGCCGCTTTTGTATAAATAAAATTTTATAAAGTTGATGGTTGGCGTATTTGTTGGATTTATCCAAGGAACTGGCTTATGCCTTTCCCAAATGTTGATTGCACCTCTCTCCTTAATCGAGTGAATCTCTTCTTTTTGCTCGGTGATGAAGAGTTGGCACAACCTGCTCCACATTCTCACCCTAGGGCTTCTAGTTCCTCCAAACCGTCTTCTTATCTTGACTCTCTTGACCTGTATGCTATCCTTAGGTCGATTCAAAAGGAGCAAGCTTCTCTACCAGCTTATGTAGAAAATAACCACGCCTCACTCCGGGGCTTTGTTTAGGAGCGCCATGATGAGGTCCGTGGGATGATTGCCTCCCAGAACCAATATTTTCAACACTGTAGGCCTGCGTAGAGACTTGGCCAGATCGGCACGTTTCTCAACCCTACTGTTCTTCTTCTCCTGCACCCCCTCCTCCTCCTTTTAATAGTCTTATGCTTGCATTAAGGACAATGTATTGTCTAAGCATGGGGGAGTTGTTTTAGTTGTGTATATGTGTGGTAGATGTGTGATAATTTGTGTTTTTAGGTTTAGTTTGCATTTTTAGGTTGATTATTTCGTTTTCGAGGTTTCTTTCTTTGTTTTAGTTTTGTTTTGACACCTTTTAGTTTTTAGATGCAAAATTAAAAAAAAAAATAGAAGAATCAAAAAAAAAATCATCAAGAAAGAAAAAAAAAAAAGAAAAGAGCCTATAAGTCCTCCGATGATGAGTCTTTAGACTAAGTGGCTTTCTTTTGCCTATTTTGACCTTTTTGTTAAGCCAATTTGTGAATAAAATGTTTGTTTCAGAGTTTTCAAATTATGCTTCATGTTTTAACCTTTAAATTGGATATGAGCTACTTGCTTAATGATTCTTGATGTGAGTATTTAGCATATGAAATTCTAAGATCTAGATGAGCCTTATCTTGTGAGATCTTGAGCCTACATAGACTAACTCATGAACTTAGTCTCATATTTCTTTTCATGTGTAACTCTTCCTAGATTTCAAGTCTCTAGAACTTGCTTTGACTCTTGTTTAAGAACACATTTATCGTGGATATTTAGAAAATATGATTGAGGCATTTTTTGACTTTATGAGCTACATTGACCAAATAGCCACCATTATGTGAATAATTTATCCCTTACTACCCCTTTGGGCCTTTATCGTCTTTTTTATGAGAACCTATATTATTATCTTTGGGCAAACACATATGTATTACCCTTTTAGCCAATGCTATAGAGTTTTCATAATTGATTGGGAGTAGTTTGTGGATAATAGCCTCATTGTGGTATGGTTGGATATGATAAGGAATTCATGCTTTATTTTTCTCTTCAAAGTCAATTGGGTTAAGTTTTGTGAGTTGCAAGTAAAGTGTTGAAAATGCAAAGTTTCCTTTGCCATTATCCTCCTCGTAACAAAAGAAAGAAAGACAAGAAAATAAAAAGAGAAAAGAAGACAAAGCACACCAAAGGTGTGTAGAGCAAATCTGTATATGTTGAAACAAAGAAGGAAAAAAAGGCAAAAAAGAAGAAAAATGATGCAATAAGAGGATTTGGCATTGGCTTTATATTAAACACTTTTTCTTGTGACATCACTTGAGGATGTTGTTGACATTTTACGGAGTATATTTTAATTGGGAGATGATGGTTTATACTCTTCGTCTTTGGCTTTTAGCTCCACAAGTTCAAAATGTTTGCCCATTCCTTACCTTTATCCATTTGCTCCGTTACAACTCTTAAAAGTCCTCATGATTGCCTTGTGTGTTTTACATTATAGTGGTGGCGGATTAGAGTTTTATCAAGCTTATGGTTGATTTAGATATATGAAATGAGATTTAAAAGAACCACATTTTATTTTAAACACATGAGTGATGAATGTCTCACCCCCAAAGTGAGGTTTTATTGGTTCTTCTAGACTTTACTTATTATAACATGGTAATATGATTGTTTAAGTTGATTTGATAATTGATTTACTATTTTGATGCAATGATTCTTACCTATTTCGAAAATGTTCTTCTCCTATCTATTTGTAATGTTTTCATCACTTTTGGGCTAAACTTTTCGGGTTGATTTACTTATTGATGATGCTGCTAATGTCTTCCCGAGGAGGTTATTCCTATCTTTAGCCTCAATTTCATGACTGCTTGGGGACAAGCAAAGGTTTAAGCATGGGGAAATTTGATAAGTGCTTAAAGTATACACTATTTTGGGGTCATTTTGTGTCCTTTTTAGAAAGAAATATGTGCTTTATGTTATACTTTACACTCCTTTTTTAGTTTTATGTTCATATATGTTTCTTTTCAGGGCCTGTTCTTTTCGTGGATAAATTGGGTGGGTAAAAGGGTAAAGTAGGTTGAAGTAGGTTGAGGTGGATTGAAATTAGTTTTTTTTTTTTTTGAGGGGGGTTGAAATAGGTTAAAATAGGTTGAAGTGGGTTGATGTAGGTTGAAGTTGGTTGAAGTTGCTATATTTTTTATGTGGTGGGTTAAAGTGGGTTAAAATAATGAGAATGAAATTAATGTGTGATAATTTATGAAGTTATCGCAATTTTGTGGAATTTTTGTTTATTCTTTTTTATTTTTTATTTTTTATATTTTTTATATTTTTTATTGTTTATTGTTTATTGTTTATTGTTTATTGTTTATTTTTTATTATTATTTTTTATTTTTATTTTTTATTTTTATTTTTTATTTTTCAAATTTTAATTTTTAATTTTTAATTTTTAATTTTTAATTTTCTAATTTTTAATTTTCTAATTTTAAATTTTCTAATTTTTAATTTTTAATTTTTTAATTTTTAATTTTTCATTTTTAATTTTTTAATTTTTTAATTTTTAATTTTTTTATTTTTAATTTTTAATTTTTTTGAAATTTTCTATAGCTTTTGTTTGGAATAAAACTAAAAAGATAAAAAAATTAAAAAATAAATGCAAAAAATTAAAAAAATACAAAAATACAAAAATAAAAAATAAAAAATAAAAAATAAAAAAATAAAAAATGAAATATAAAAAATTTAAAATTTAAAATTTAAAATTTAAAATTAAAAAATTAAAAATGAAAAAAATAAAAATAAAAATTAAATACAAAAAACAAAAAATAAAAATAAAAAATAAAAAAAATAAAAAATAAAAAAATTAAATGCGAATAATTAAAATTTAAAATTTAAAAATTTAAAAATTTAAAAATAAAAAACTAAAAAATACAAAAATACAAAAATACAAAAGTAAAACAATTCCAAAGTACGATAATTTACAAAAAAGTAGCATAGTGAAGTTTTTGGTGCAACAATGATTAAATCTCACATGATACTTTACAAATTATTAGAATTATGAACGGGGTGGGTTGAAGTTGGTTGAAGTTGATTGAGGTAGGTTAAAGTTGGTTGAAATTGATATTTTTTTTTTTTAAAGTGGGTTGAAGTAGGTTGAAATAGGTTGAAGTAGGTTGAAGTGGGTTGAGGTTGGTAAATTGCAATTGAACCACGAAAAGAACAGGCCCTCAGTGTTTACATATTTTTTGACCATTTTACCCTAAAGTTGACCATAATTGAGTGCAATTTGACTCCTCATGGATATCCTCCAAGTTACCATACCCGCAGAAAGAAGAAAGAACGGAAGATCACCAAGATAGAGATGTCCATGGACTGTCCGTCGTGAAGGCCACGGTCCATGGTGCAGGCATAACAACTAGCCTGTTTGTTTTCCTTTATCATGTGACTAAGGTTGATTGTGTTTCTTTATAAATAAGGTCATTTTCACGGCAGAAAGCATATCACACAGCATAGAAGAGAACTATTCTCTCTAGTTCTTTATTCGTTTTCTATTTTTTCTAAGTTTAGTTTAGATTTTTAGTTGTTTTGAGTGTGATTCTTGAATAAGTGCTTGCTATTTTGGAGCCCTTGCGAAGTTCGGGAACCCTTGAAGGATCTTCAATAGCGCTAAGTGTTCTTCTCTCAAAACTCTGTTTAGTTTTATTGATTTGAATATGTGTGAGTAATTTTCTTAATCTAGAGATTATTAGCCAAGTATTGATGTTAAAGCTTTCATATTTATTTAGTTGATCTTGTTCTTGATTGGAATTGGTTGAATTCTATCTTTTGTGTGTAATTGTTGAAATTGGATTTTGGCCATATTTATTCGCTAATTCTAAATAGTTAAGTGAAGCACTGAAAGATGAAACTTGCTATTTAATTAGCGAGATAGGACGTGATTTAGCATTACTTGAAAGAGATTCGCTTGTTAAGAGGACTTTTAGGCAATCACAGATCTATAACTTAGGCTACACAAGGGCATTTGAAGGAGTGACTTTTTAGTTTAGGCACTTCAGTTTGTTTCAAAAAAGATTGAATTTTATATGCGATTGCACCCCTTTCAATGCCCCATAATAGTTCAAGTACTTTTTTATTGCATTGATCCACATCTTTACAAGGTGAAATAATTCCCTAGATGTTTTTAATCGATTGAATTCTTCAATTAGGTTATAGTGTCATTCATCTCTTAATTGAAATTGCTTGTTTAGCACTTTTAAAGGATAAAACTCAATAGATTACAATTGGCTCTCGTGGGAACGATATCTTTACTACACTATAACACCCGTGTGCTTGCGATGGTAGTAGTAGCCCTATTAGTAGTGTGATATTTTATTACTTTTTAATTGGCATTCGTTTTTAATTTGAATGTTAATTATTATAAAGCAGTCGTAGTCATAGAATAACGCTCCACGTATCAAGATATGAATGCAAATTAGATATAATGATGAGCAAATGCATCAAATTAGGGACCATGTTTTTGACCAAATTCACAAAGCAACCATAAAACCAAGTAGATATAACTATCCACTTTATAAAAGTCAATGTTTTTGTAAATGAATATTTAACCATATTTTTGACCAAATCACCGAATAAAGATCGTACCCTATGTTTGGTATATAATTCTTGCAACATAATTTACTAACATTGCTTTGGACTTTCATTGTATCTACTGACATGCCTCTTTAATCAAACAACATGAGCACTTGCTCCTATTTAATTTGAAATATTGGGGATGACTTTATAGAAAGGAATGATTGATGAAAGGAATTAGAAATTCTAATTCCTCTATTGACGATGAATCAAGGATAAATCCGCTGTTGTGCAAAAACCCGTTGTTGTGGAAAATTTTATTTTTGAATTCTTTGCTTGCTTCAAATCGCAAAGAGGGGATTCTTCAAGCACCTGTATTCCTAGGATTGTCTTTATTAAAGAAAATAACTTGCTTATTTCTGTTGTCACCCTTAAAAACTAAAAGATATAGTTTTCCAAAAGGCCTTCTAAACCACTTTCGTAGATTTTTTTTCAAAGAATACTGGTCTATTATTGGAAATGACATTATTATTTGTACGTTAAATTTTTTCCAACATGAAAAAAATTTGAGGAAATTTCTTTTTGGAATTAAATCCGCTATAATAGCACTTAGATTTTTTGGAAGTTCTTGTATCCATGGGGGTCAATCTTGGGCATGTTTAACCTCAAGCATAGGAAGAGTCCGTGGATAGGAGAGACAGATTCATGAGGGTGAGAATGACTTAAGTACTAGCTAGATAGGAGTTAGAGACGTAGTGTTCTCAGTGTACTTGATTGTAATATATCTAAATTATTAGAGTACATTTATTGTTTGTTGCCAATTGTGGTTTTTCCCCTTAATGCAGAGGGTGTTTCTACTTTAAATTGGTTGGTGTTCCTCTCGTATGGTATATATGTGTGCGGTCAAATTTTTGACTAAGCTTTTGTTCATAACAAGTGGGCCTGAGCCTATGAAATTAAACATATACTTGATTGTCCATTTGTTAATATTTACAACTCTGTTGGTGTTTTTTGAACCCTTGTTGTAGACAATATTACTTACATTTCGTCATGAAAATAGCTGCAAAGACTGCTCTTGTTTTCTGCTTCCACTAAGCTCAGTTTTGCATTAAGGAGACATATGATTAGTGCTTGCAGTTCCCACCGATGAAATTAACATCTAGTCATATGAGAAGCAACCTCGAACATCTATAGCAAAGCCACAATCAAAGAGTCTATGGTGCTCCGTCCCACCCTTGTAGATAGGGTATAAACTATGGATCTAGGAGTTATCTATGGCTATTCTAGCCAACACTTGAAGCCTTTAAGCACGTTATTATACAACGAAGAAAGGACTGCTTTGGCACATAGCTCTATCCCATGTAATAATAGTCCATTTTTCCTGCTTAATTGATGCAGAAGCCATCTAAATCCATTGCTAGCAAAGTACTTTCCATCAACATCAAGTAGATCTGTTTCTTTTTGTTGACCAAAGTAATGGTCGCATTGATCAATTAGGTATTAATCATGCTCATTAATTCCCTATTGATAGTTTCAACTCAGTGTTACAAGATTAGGGGGATCAGATTAGAGAATGGGACACAATAAGTAAAAAAAGCTTCCTAATCCACTCTCTGCTCTCTCTCATGGTAATCCTACCATTACTTGGGATTTGAGTGTGGGATGTGAATTCTACAGTGACTCTAGTAGCTACCAATTTATCGTTCATATTGATTCGTAGACAATTCCTAAGCAATAGAGATCCTTTGCTTCTACATCGCTAAGGTATCTCATAGATTTACTTACAGAGGTATCAAAGCCTAATTGTTTGGAATTGGCCCTGAATTGAATCAACTAAGAAATGTTTTTAGACGATCTGTTTGTTTATTTTTGCAAGTGTGCTATTTCGATTTTTGCTAAGCATGCTTGCATTCATTAACTACTTTGAATTAGCATCATTATTTCAATCTAGGAGGTGACTATTGTGGCTGTTACCCATGTCAGGCCTTAGTGGCCGGTGGCATTGTGAGGCCCAGGTCCCTCACACCTACAAATAAAATTTAATAAATGAAAAAAAGGAGGGCGTAGAAGAAGGCAGAGGACCAACAGAAGTACCTATTAGAAAGTAGTCTGGAGGGGTGGTGCTTGTATGTCATGCGCCGCCAACAAAGATCACTTTCCACTTTCTTTTTCCTCCTTAGCCTGTCAAGCTCATCGATCTACGAATAACCATCAAGACATCCATGAAAAACCACTATTAAATGAGCGTGTGGATCCACGTGTTGCCGCTTAATGGTGCGTTGGTCGCGTGGTGTATACTCTTGGGCTTGATTTTGATCGATCTGCATGGTGGCAATCATGGTTCACGTTAGGTTTGCATGAGTTGAGCTCTGCGGGAGCTTGTTTTGTCGGCCGCTGAGACAGTGGTTTCAATACTTGGGATAGCAGTGATTGAGTTTCTCGGCAACTGTGGCCACGAAAGAAATGAAAGATGGTCGCGAGCAAAAGAGTGGGTGATGGGAGAATAGTTGATGGCATCGCAGGCCGAGAAATGGCCGAGAGCTTTGAAGCTCCATTTTCCTCAGCTTGGAGCTGGGGCCAGAAAGAACAGAAGGGGGGAGTGAATAGAAGGGATTAGAGATTTATGGGTTAGAGGGAGAGACAGTGGGAGGGGTTAATTAAAAAAAAAAAGGTTTGGGGTTGGGGTGTTTTCTATTTTTTAGACCAAGTTCCTCTTAATTTCTACTACTTCATGTGACTATTGTTAGGCATGCTCATTTTTGATATTATCATTTTGTTTTATAACTTCAAATGAGCTTTTACATAAAGTCATATTACTCATATTTATGAGCAACTTATATGAATGTTTTTCATATATTACTTGGATATGTATGGTGAGTAATTATTTTTTAATTTGTAAAATATAAATTCACAATGTTACATGAATATGTGTTATTAATAATTTGCAACCAAAAGTCTCAAAAGCATCTAACAAACACTTCACTAAAGATTCATTTGCCTTCCATAATAGGATAAAATCATCAGTAAAAGAAAGCAATAGATAAAAATACCAACTTTTAGTGTAACTATTCAAGTAACCGTCATTTTATGAAAATAATTTATAGGTACTTCAAGTTTTCTTTAAACAATTTTATACTTCCCTTGTTCCTTGTTTGCTCTATTGGACGAGAATGTGGGAAAGACTTCATATGCTTGCCAAAGGAGCCAAATCTAACTCTCAAATTAACACTTTTTGTCTTGTGTACAAGTGTACGGTGCAGACAGAACAACACATACTCTTTGAGCATAGCTTTATCAGAGACGTCAAACTAATTTCATCCCATAGGCACTAGATTTGATGGCTTCTCAAAGGAAAACTAAGCTCACAAGGGAAGCAAATAACAATAACAACCTCTGCAACTATGTTTTGTGAGACATGGAGAAACAAAAATGATATTGTGCATAACAGGAGTTCAGTAGGCACTAGACAGAGTTGTGAATATATCAAAGAGATAATTAAGGACAACTTTAATTTCATAAGTTAGGAGGAAGCACAGTAAGGTTATGAAGATTATAACTTATTTGTGATATCCAGTTAGCGTAATGCCCTTATACATAGACCTAGTTTGTAGTAATGAAATTATATTGATTTTTTACCCCAAAAGAGGGATTTTTTGGGTCAAATTTGATTAATCGTTTACCAGTCTAATAAATATTTATAAAACAAATAAGTAAGTTTGGTCTTGATTTTTTTTTTTTAAAAAAAGGGGGATATAAGTTTGGTTAAGCAAAATCTTAGGTCCTTTGGTTTGAGTAGGATGCATTGGGTCCAATTCATGTTCTGAATTTAAGGTTATCATTGAGTATCATCTTGTTTATAACAAATTTTGAGTATCATCTTATTTGTAACAAAATGATAAACGTATTGCTACAAATCTTGACTACAAAAATTATATTTTCGTGTTTTAAATTGAGGAAGAAAAACGTATGATTGATGGTGAAAGCGTGTTATAATTTATAAATTGTGTAAAATTATCATTTTATTCATAATTTTTCACATTTATAAATTACGCGTATCATATATATTCACAAAAAGATTAATCAAATTAACGTATCATTTTCTACTCATCTGCTAGTAGCTGACAAATAGTGAAACTTATCAATTGATAATTATTTGTAATTATTGAAAATTTAGTGATTTTAAATCATAAAATATATTAATTTAAGTTGAGACAAAATATTTAACAATAGCTTAGAACATGACATACATCATCGCCCTTATTTATTCTATGACTTTGCAACATTTAGTATACACAATATGAAACGGTTGGTATATTAATTTCGGGCAAAGATTTATTTTGTAGAGGGAGTTTTTTATCTTCTTCTTTCTTTTCTTTTTTTTTTTTTTGGGGTGTGGCTCATTCACGTTGAAGGCATTGGAACGTGATAAGCGTAAGACCTACTAGTAGAAATAGAAAAATCAAAGTTCGACATCAAACATGAGTACCCAGCAACGAATCGTTCCGACGTTTTCCTTGCCCCAAAAACACGAAGAATGACATAAACATGCATGGGGCACTTAACAGAGCCACAGCATGTCTTCAGTTCAAGCGCCATTTCCCTGTTTTCTCTCTCTTCAAGCGAGGATATCTCATAACACACTTGAACCAACAAAGAGACGAAGCCATTTCACTTGAGGAAGAGTGCGAAACCACGCTATCATGGCTATCTTACCACCCAACCCCCGGAATTTCTCAATTCCATGTCAAGGGGTTTTCCGAGATTACAAGCGAAATCGTGGCCAAGGCTTTGCATTGCCTCTGCGTAAAGGGTTTAATCCCTTTTAGTACATTCTACTCAAATACATTGATCGCCATTTACGCAAAGTTTGGGTCTATTGGTGATGCGTACAACGTGTTTGATAAAATGCCGCAAAGAAATGAGGCTTCTTGGAATAACATGATATCTGCTTTTGTGAAAGCTGCCTTATACAGGACAGCTTTCAAATTATTTGGTGAAATGAGGGTGGCTGACTTGGGCTTGAATGGATATGTAATTTCAAGTTTAATCACAGCCTGTACTAGAGCAGATAATATGCTTGTGCAATCGTTTCAGATGCATGGTTTTGTACTTAAATCTGGCTTGCTAGATGATGTCTATGTAAGTACTTCTCTGTTACATTTTTATGGGACTTATGGGTGGATTGTTGAAGCAAGGGAGATCTTCCAGGCAATGCCATATAAAACTACAGTTTCTTGGACTGCATTAATGGTTGGGTGTGCTTGTGATGGACAACATGAGGAAGTGATTGATATTTATCGACGGATGAGGCGAGAGGCAGTTGGATGCAATGAGAATACATGTACTGCGGTTATCAGTTGTTGTGGGACACTTGAGAATGAAACGCTGGGTCTTCTTGTCCTTGCACAAGTAATGAAATCTGGGTTCGAGTCAAATCTTTCCGTTACAAATTCGTTGGTGTCAATGTTTGATAACTTGGGCAATGTGGAGGCTGCACGTTATGTGTTTGATCATATGAAAGAACGTGATATAATATCTTGGAATTCAATTATCACATCATATGGGCATCATAAGATTTGTGAGAAAGCCCTGGGATGCTTTAGCCAGATGCGTTCTGTACATATTGAAGTAAATTCTATTACACTTTCAAGTTTGTTACTGGCTTGTGATTCTTTCGATCATGCAAAGTGGGGTAGAGGTATTCATGGCTTGATAATTAAGTTAGGATTTCATTCAGATGTCTGTGTTTGCAATACTCTTCTTACCATGTACTCTGGAGCTGGACAACTTGATGAGGCAAGTTTTCTATTTAGTTCAATGCCAGAGAAAGATTTAGTCTCATGGAATTCGGTGATATCATGTTATGCCCAATTTGGCAAATGCTTAGATGCCCTGAGAGTTTTGGAACACCTTTTGGGGGCAAAAATATCATTGAACCATGTCCCCTTTGCAAGTGCACTGGCTGCATGTTCCACCAAAGAGTTCCTTGCAGAAGGCCACATCATCCATGCCCTTTCTGTAACTGCAGGGCTTGCGAATAATTTGATTGTTGGAAACTCATTGCTGAGCATGTATGCAAATTGTGGCTTGATGGTGACTGCTAAGCAGGTTTTTGACTTGATGCCTGAGAAAGACATAGTCACATGGAATGCATTGATTGGAGGTTATGCTGATAATGAAGACACTGATGAAGCTTTCAGAACTTTTATGCGGATGAGAAGAAAAGGCTTGCCCACAAATTACATAACCATAGTAAATGTTCTTGCTTCGATTTCCTCGCCAAGTGGCTTATTGACGTATGGGATGCCTTTGCATGCACATATTGTTGGCACGGGCTTAGAATCAGATGAATATGTCAAGAATTCTCTAATTACCATGTATGCTAAATGCGGTGATCTCGAATCAAGTGGGGTATTCTTCAAGATGTCAAGGATCATAACATCTGTGACATACAATGCCATGATGGCTGCTAATGCTCGTCATGGCCAAGGAGAAGAGGCTTTGAAAATCTTTAGAGAAATGTATTATTTGGGGTTAGGTATAGATCAATTTAGCATCTCTGGGGCTTTTGCCGCAGCTGCCAATTTGGCTACCTTGGAAGAGGGCCAAATGATTCACGCTCTGACAGTGAAACTTGGATCTGACATGGATTTCCATGTGATAAACGCTGCGATGGATATGTATGGGAAATGTGGGGAATTAAATGATGTTTTGAAAATGTTTCCTGAACCAGTCAATAGGTTAAGGATGTCATGGAACATTTTGATATCTACTTATGCAAGACATGGGCATTTTGGAAAATCTAGGGAAACTTTTCATGAGATGCTTGATGCTGGGGTTAAACCTGATTATGTAACTTTTGTGTCCCTTCTCTCTGCATGTAGTCATGGGGGCCTTGTCGATGAGGGTCTGGAATATTATGCTTCCATGACTAAGGAATTTGGGATCCCACCAGGAATTGAGCATTGTGTGTGTGTAATTGATCTTCTTGGGCGATCAGGAAGATTTTTTGAGGCTGAGAATTTCTTATTGCAAATGCCAGTTCCACCAAATGGTCTTATTTGGCGAAGTTTACTGGCTTCATGTAGAATCCATGGTAATGTGGAGCTTGGCAAAAGAGCTGCTGAGCATCTTATTCAGTTGGGACCTGATGATGACTCAACTTATGTTCTCTATTCGAATGTGTGTGCATCCACTGGGAACTGGGAGACTGTGGAGAGCGTAAGAAATCAGATGGAATTGATCAATGTAAAGAAAAAGCCTGCATGTAGTTGGGTCAAGTTGAAGAACAAGGTCAGCTCATTTGGAATGGGGGATCAAACCCATCCACAAGCCCAGTTGATAGAGTCAAAGCTAAAGGAGATAAAGATGCTAGTTGCCCAAGCAGGTTATGTCCCTGACACAAGTTTTGCTTTGCATGACACAGATGAAGAGCAGAAGGAACACAATCTATGGAACCACAGTGAGAGACGTGCTCTTGCATATGGGTTACTTAATACCCCAGAAGGCTCAACCATAAGAGTATTTAAGAACCTTCGAGTTTGCGGTGATTGCCACTCTGTTTACAAGTTTGTCAGTGAATTAGTTAGTAGGGAAATTATATTGAGGGATCCCTTCCGGTTTCATCATTTCAAAGATGGCAGGTGTTCATGTGGTGATTTCTGGTAGTTGAGAGTTGAGAGCTATATCTATTGTAATTGGCATTTTGCCTCGATGGGATTTGAAGAGGTCTAGATATATGGAGTCTTACGCCTTAGATGTGGTCCGGGGTGGATTTGCTAATGGTCAAATGGTTGTTGCCATGGCAATTGTTGGAGCCACAAATATGTTTGGGCTATTGGGCCCATAAAGATTTTTGTGTGGCAAAAAGATCTGTGCGATTGCGATATAAAAAGGATTGTTGCCACAACTGATATTTTCTTTTGTCTGGCTGCTATACTAAAGAAAATGAATAAAACGAACAATGACAGTCTCTGGGGCGCACTTCAGGTTACGTGTCTAATGTCTTGCTGAATCGATCAAATTCAGAAGGGGCAACTTTGTCTCTGTCTGGTCTTTCCTCTACTGCCTCCAGTGATTTGGCATGTGTTAGCGTGGGTCCCGGGGAATTTTTGCCAACCGGATCGCATGGTGCTCGGCTTGGAGGAGCAAGTGAACAGGAAGGGAAATGAAATTCACCCCCTTTTTCGAGAAGAGGATTCCCCTGTCTGTTGTCGTGCCCCCCCTCAGGCTGTGTCAAAGTCCCGTCTGAGCAGTGGCCTACTGCCTCAAGCTCAGAATTCATCGAACGATGTCCCTCTCATGGTGCTTTTGCTCCACGAAATATCCTTCACCGTCTCCTCATCGTAACCAAAAATTCACTTTTCGAAAACCCAGTTCAACTCTGTTGAATTCCATAGTTCCGAAACCCAGAAATCTGTCATCATCAAGATTGGATGTGTGCATCAATGGGAACCGGGTTCATAAGCCTGAGGTTCAGGATTTAACAAAATGGTCAATACTCAGAGGGCAGACCATGACATATACTCGACTGTCATCAATATCAACTATATGCTTCAATGGGAACCCAGATTATGAGCCTAGTGTTCAAGATTTTGCAGAAACCCCAATACCCAGATGGCAAAACATGTTATCTTTTGCAGCTAGCCTATACCCTGTTTATGTGACCATTGGAGGGATTGTTGCTTGCATCAACCCTTCAACTTTCTCATGGTTTGTGAAGAGCGGACCCTTTTCATATAGTCTCTCTCTTGGGTTGATCATGTTGGCTATGGGTCTGACACTGGAGCTTAGAGACTTGCTTTATTTGTTTAAGCAACGGCCTCTTTCTGTTAGTGCTTCAACTCTCGTAATTAGTCAGCTGTGTAATGCATGATTTACTCTGCCTATTTTTGTTATTGCTGGTTATTATGGGCCATGTTTTGAAATTCCCAACTGACGAACCTTTAATTGGCTTCCATCCAAAGGGTACTTGACCATATTATGTGGACTGTGGTACAAATGGCCTAGAATGATTCCTGTTCACTGTTACATTTTGCTACTTCTATTGCTGTACTTTTTTTGCATGTATTGAAGTGTCAATTGTTGTACCTATGTCTGAACATTGAATGTCAAGTATGATTATGTAAGGATAAAATGAAGAGTTCGGTAATGGAGACAATATGGGCTTAAAAAAGGGATGAATAGTAGAATATTGCAGCTTCTGACCTTTTGGGTAGTTGATCCTTAGCACTTTTTTTTTCATCACTCAATCATGCCTCATGTTCTTTGGCATCCCTTGATTTGTTGTGTTGCTTTGAGGTTGATTGAGCTCAAGAATGATAAGCATGAGGAGATAGCAGAAGAGTATGAAGCTAGCATGTGGATTGTATTCATAGCTTCCCCTAAAATTTTTGTTGAATAACTTTTGAATCTGATTTTTGTCCTCCGAACTGCATCTTTATTTTGCGGTTGCTGAATGAACAGTCTGACCTGAATTTGAGTTTGCATGTAAGACTTCTGAATCTTTTCTGATACTTTCCTTCCTGAGTCAGAATTTTTTATTTATGTATTTATTTATTTATTGAAGATCTTTAATGGACTTATGTCAGTTAAAATATGAAATTTGAAGCCCATTACATTTTCACATATATGCTCCAAATCTCTCTTGAATAAAGGCATGTACAAAAGAGCTAGGATGGATCTTATTAATCTGATCACATTGTCTGCATTAACCCACCTCTCTGAACACCAAACTAGATATGCACGTTAGAACGAGACAACTTTCGCTGTGTTACCTGCCAACAAGAAGAATTGTGGGCAGTCAAAAGATATGATGCTGATGAGACAACTGAACATTGATGAAGCCAAAGGATATGTGAACTTTCTTTCAGTGATGTTATGGGTCAAAATTCACAAATTTTAGAAATGAGACAACATATAAGTGCGAAAGTCGAAGATTGTTCATAATATGATGTATTTTTAGTAATTTCATGGAGAATTTTATTTGCAGTACTCGGAAAATATATGTGCTACAGTGTCATGGAAGACAAGATTATCTATTTTACAAGATTATGATAATTTTTGGAAATTGTTTCTTTCTCATTCCCACTGTTGGAGTAATCTCAGTCCTATTCCTACGACATAATTTTGAAGTTTTAGCATCATATCTCATGTTTCACGGCTGTAATTCACATGTGTTCTACAATCCTGGGGACAATCTCAAATAGCATGGGAGTCCAACCTCTACACACATATCTGTGTTTAACTCTCATAACTGAGTCCAATTAATGTGGCCTATAGGTAGGATTCTCAATGTGCTTGCATCGGACTCTTGACTACATTCCGA
Organism: Carnegiea gigantea; assembly: GCA_029747015.1. Lineage (NCBI taxonomy): Eukaryota > Viridiplantae > Streptophyta > Magnoliopsida > Caryophyllales > Cactaceae > Carnegiea > Carnegiea gigantea. The sequence goes on along the minus strand of JAKOGI010003218.1, from coordinate 43,033 downwards.
CACAACCATTGGTGAAACTAGAGGATGGAGGCCTCAAATTGCTCATATGGGCTTCCCTTGTTTGTTCATGAATGATGCCCCTTCTCATATGTTAGGGACTTTTATGTCAAAAGATTTGCATTCATTTGTCCTTGAGCTGTCCACTTGGCCTCTATGTCATGCACATTCATGGGATTTGGTGTCATAGCACTCAATTAGTTTTTTGTACTTAATTTTCCTTCTAGATACTTGCTGGCTGTGTTGCTCAGTATACAATTATGCCATCACTTGGGCTGGTCATCAGCAAATTATTGGCGCTTCCACCAGCTTTATCTGTTGGCTTGATATTGCTTGGTTCTTGTCCTGGTGGCACAGCTTCCAATGTGGTGAGAGTACCTTTCCCCTTATTTTTGCTGATGTACATTGTACGGTGTAATGTTTTCCTTCTAAATTTGAGTTTATTTCCTTTTTCTATGGCCAAGAACATTGAAGTGATGTTCATGTTAGACCTTGCAAAACCGACCCATGCTAGATTACTTGACCTTAATGATCATCTCAGATTTAAATTGGAATTTACTTTATGGATGTTGATTGCATTTTCTTGAGAGGTTTGTTGTATGAATGGACAATATATCTGAATATGAGTGAAACCTGAAATGCTTGAACAGACGTAAATACTAAATGAAGCCATTCTGATGCAACCTGAGATATCCTGTCTTAAACCTGGGACAACAACCCATTCTGCTGGCCTATGATTACTCAAATTATCGTAGGAATCATTAAACTGAGTCAAAAAAAGGAATCTGTATATGTGCTTGTTATAAACTGTTGTCTCATGTTTGTATGACCCATTGTACCTTTACTAAAGTTATCTGCAGAGAATAACAAGTAGGTTCGGTGACCATGATATGGTTTTCTTGACCAACTCAGTCTGTGAATGTGTTTTGTGCCTATGGTGTGTTAAACCTTCCATGCTTGCAGCACCTTCATATAATCTTCCTCAAAAGTCTCTTTTTACTGCATGCACTGTGATGGGTCTTTACAATCTTTGACTCTTCACTTTTATTGTATCTAGTTGCTGCTGTATTTCAAATCTGCATAAATACTCTGATTCTTTCTCTGGCAAATGCTTGAAGTGATGTAGGACGCGCTAAGAGCAATTCCCATACCTAGAAAATAACACAAGAATTTCTGAGAACTTAATAATTCAATTCATTCAAGTGTGTCTTTCCCCAAAGCATGAGGGGGGTTTATATAGGAATCAATACAGCTGAAAAAGAATATAAAATAAATCTAAAGATTACGATAAGATTTGATAACTAAGACTAATCTAGAAAAATAAAAGATTTTATCCTAAAAGAGGATTCCTAGATTACGAAATCTCCTATTCTTCCTAGAATATACATTGCCATAGAATTCCTTAGGAGATACGACATCATTCTCCCCCACCGGAAAAGAAGTCGACGCCGACGAGTTGTCTTGGAGGTACCACTCTAAAAGAGTTGGATTCATATCACGAAACTCATCTTCAGTAATCCAAGTAGCATCTGACTGGGGTCGTCCTGACCATTGCACCAAGAAGCGTCGGAACCCACCACGAGAAGAGGACACAAACTCATCATCTAACACCGCCTCGATGTCAGTCTGCGACTGTGGTAAAGGTGGAAGTCTAGGGACCTGAGTAACTGCAGAAACCCCAAAAGGAAGACAAGGAGGCTCGAAAGTACCTCGATGAAGAGTGAGATCCTCCACATTGAAAATAGAACTAATACCTAAACTGTGAGGGAGATCAAGTACATATGCATTAGATCCCAACTTTTGAAGGATTTGGTAAGGTCCCATGGCACGAGCGTGAAGCTTTTTTAGGGAGTTTTTGGGTAATCGTTCAGGTCGAATTCGAGCCATAACAAAATCACCCACATCAAAATTCGCAACTCTGCGATGTATGTCAGCGGAATGCTTATAACTGTCGTTGCTTAAAGCAATCTTGCGTCGAATCTCAGTATGCAAGTCATGAATATGCTGTGCAAATGTGGATGCAGGATGTGACACGCGGGCATCAGGTGGGAGGGGAATGAGGTCAGCAGGGGTACGAGGAGAGTAACCGTGGACAATCTCAAAGGGACTCTTACCTGTGGTTCTATTGACTGCATTGTTATATGCAAACTCAACAAGGGGTAAAGTCAAATCCCAAGTGCCTTGCTTCTTGCCCACAACGCAGCGAAGTAACTCCCCCAGACTGCGGTTAACAACCTCAGTTTGCCCATCCGTTTGAGGGTGAAAGGCCGCGGAAAATTTCAAAGTAGTGCCACACAGTCTCCATAAGGTCTTCCAGAAATAGCTCATGAATTTGACATCCCTCTCAGACACTATGGAAGTGGGAAGACCATGCAACCTAAAAGACTAACTTAGCAACATGTGAAGCGTCAGCTATCTTGCTACAGGCAATAAAGTGGCCCATCTTAGAAAATCTGTGATGCAGGATAAGGATAAAGGAGAATTAAGAAGATATGGATATATCTTAATATTAGCATATGTGAAGTATTTTTATAATTTATTATCTTTGTAGGTTATCTTTTAGGATAAAATCTTATCGTTTTATCTCTTAGATTATTTTTAGTTATCGTAATCTTCAGATATATTTTCTATTTCTTTTCCAGTTGTATTGATTCCTATATAAACCCCCTCGTGCATTGGGGAAAGGCACACTTGAATGAATTGAATTATTAAGTTATCATAAATTCTTATGTTATTTTCTAGGTGTGGGAATTGCTCTTAGAGCGTCCTCCATCAAATTGGTATCAGAGCCTTTGATCCTAACCGCTGCGAAACCCTTTCTCACTCAAGCTTTCGGTTTTAGCTTCCCTTTGATTTCCCTTTTTCCTTTTCCCTCACGTAAAATTTAAAAAAAAAAATAGCAAACCCAAAACCCTAAACCGTGGCTGCTGTCTTCGGTTTTGCCACCCAGAGACGTTCGACCACCATCGCCGATCACCACCCAGCACTCGACCCTCTGAGTCGACCACCACCACACACCCACCAACCTCAGCCGCCAGCCGAAACCCTAGACACCCAAATTTGAACCCTGATTCTTGAATTTCCCTAGATACCCGAAACCCTAGATCCCAAATTCACGTTCGATCCCTCAGATTCATTCAAAATTGATTTCATTCTGCATTACCCACTAAATTTCATCCAAAAGCCCTAAAACAATTGAGGTAAATTGCAACAATTCATGCTTCAATTGTTGGCTCATCAACCCGCTAAACCCTAGGTCGCGAACTGGCATTTTGCTTGCAAATTGAAGGCTGTTAAGCCTTCGATACTTGACAGAGAGGGCCGAAACCCTATTGGCTGTGCTTTGCGCCCACCGCCGACCCCTCCTCTCGGTGGAAAACGCCTGGCAAGCCCGCTCCCAGCCGCAGGCCTTGAGTGTGTCGCTGTGCTGCTCATTGCTAGCTGCTAATTGCTATTCGTGGCCAATGCTAGCAAATAGCTCTAGCTTGCTGCAGCTGGAATCTCCTTCGTGGTGTCTCGTAGCTGCTGGCCCTGCTACTGTATCGCTATCTCCATCAATTCTCAATTCAATTTTGTCGTTACTGTTCGACCCTTTGTTTCTTTTTCAGTGTTGCTGTTGTTAGAAGGCGCTTATTGCTGCCATTGCAACCATGACTTGGTGTGAAAAACATCACCGAGTCTTGTTTGTGATAATTCATGATAAAGTGCTTCCGGTTACGACAAATGTTTTGTACCAAGTTTTCTCTCCTTACGGAGATGTAGAAAAGATTTCCAGATTTCAAACAAGGGATGATTTTCATGCTCGAGTGAATTTCTACACTTACCAGGGTGCTGTCCATGCTTTTTGCAAACTTCAAGGTCGCCAGATTTACGATGGTTGTTGTGAGTTAGATCTTTACTTTGCTAGTGAATTCATTTGTGGTTGTAAGCCCTATATTCCTCAATATATGTGGGATCATGAACTTCGTAGAGCTCCTTTGATTCCTTCAAAGCTTCTCACTGCAGATTATAGGGTTTCATCTCTAAGATTTTCCAGGCAAGAACCGACTTCTTATTTGCATGAGACAGATCCAATCTATTATGATGCATATGATAGGGGACTTATCATAGACAACAAGAAAGAAGAGACTTTAGAAAATGAAAATATGGAAACAGATGTCCAAGCCATGAAGTATCGTCAACTTCTAGATATCGAGGCAAATGATGTTAACAATAGCATCTTCGATTCTGTGAATCAAGAAGTGCAAGTTGGGGACTGTGAACCATATGCAAATGAAGTCCACAGTGAAGGAATGTTCATTCTAGATAGCAATGTGGATGCTTTTACTGAGGCACCTAATGAGGAGTATGTCCAACCACTAATACAAGTGCATGAAGAATCAATGATAATAGCAAACAACTCTTTCATTATACCCCATGAATATTCAATGGACATTCAAAAATCTGAAAGCATGCAAAGAAAATTCGAGATGGACCAAGCAGTCGGTATACATATTGATGCTGAATTTATAATCCCTGATGGTGCTTTCATAGACAATACTCTACATTCGATGTCAAGACTTGAAAGTGAGCATATTGATTTGTTCATCCCTAATGCACTTCTAGTCGGCAAGAAGCTATATTCGTTGATTGCATTGCTACTTTTCTTGGAGAAGTTGAAAGCTCTACAGTTTTTCCATTTGCAGAGTGCAGTGAAGTTGTTTCTTTACTTAGATTCCTTCTTTCTACCGATGTACAAAACACGAGGACGAGTTTTTTCCAACCAGGGGAGAATGATGCAGGATAAGGATAAAGGAGAATTAAGAAGATATGGATATATCTTAATATTAGCATATGTGAAGTATTTTTATAATTTATTATCTTTGTAGGTTATCTTTTAGGATAAAATCTTATCGTTTTATTTCTTAGATTATTTTTAGTTATCGTAATCTTATCGTAATCTTCGGATATATTTTCTATTTCTTTTTCAGTTGTATTGATTCCTATATAAATCCCCTCGTGCATTGGGGAAAAACACACTTGAATGAATTGAATTATTAAGTTCTCAGAAATTCTTGTGTTATTTTCTAGGTGTGGGAATTGCTCTTAGAGCGTCCTACATCAATCTGTCAACCACAACTAAGACTGAATCAAGACCACGAGATGTTCGAGGAAGACCTAGTACAAAGTCCATGCTAATATCCTTCCACGGAGCATGCGGGATAGGAAGAGGAGTGTAAAGTCCTGTATTATGCTTCTTAGTCTTAGCTAACTGACAGGTGCGGCACTGAGACACAATGCGAAGTACATCTCTTTTGAGAGAGGGCCAATAGAAGCGATCTACAACCAAAGCAATGGTCCTATCTTTACCCAAGTGGCCAGCTAACCAGCATGCATCTCCCAAACTAAGAAGTCCCGGAACGAGGTCTTAGGAATGCATAACTTGGACCCCCGAAACAGGAAGCCGTCATGAATGACAAAGTCAACGTGACGGTTGCGATTTCCAACCGAAAGGTCCAAGTAAATGAGTGAAAAGTCAGGACAAGAGGTGTAAGTGCCTTTGAGCTTGTCGAAACCGAGAACCTCAACCCGCATTGTCTGTAAGATGCAATCAATGCGGCTGAGGGCATCAGCTACCTTGTTCTCAACACCAGATTTGTGCTTAAGGACAAAAGAGTACTCACTAATATACTCAATCCACCTGGCATGCTTAGGGTTGATATTAGACTGAGAATTCCAATGCTTAAGGGCCTCATGATCCAAATATACAACAAATTCATGTGGGAGAAGGTAATAACGCCAATAACGAAGGGACTGAAGCAGGGCATACAACTCCTTCTCGTAGGTGGTATACTTAATCCGCCTAGATTCACTAAGCTTTTCGCTAAAGAAAGCTATGGGGTGTCCCTCCTGGCTTAACACTCCACCAATGCCATATCCAGAGGCATTGCAAGCAACCTCAAAAACCTTACTAAAGTCAGGATGCCTAAGGATTGGAGCAGATGACATCATGTCTTTAATCTCCTTAAAGGCAGATGCCGCTTTAGGAGTCCACTGAAATGGGCCTTTCTTCAAGCAGTCTGTAATAGGTGACATGATAGAACTGAAGTGTCTGATAAACCGCCTGTAGAAGGAGGCTAGACCATGGAAACTCCTAGCCTCAGTAAGGGTCTTAGGTTCAGGCCAATCCCTAATGGCTCTAACTTTGTCGGGGTCAGCGGAGATACCTTGAGCAGACACAATGAATCCTAAAAGAGGACTTGGGTTTGAAGGAAGTTGCACTTTTTCAGATTAGCAAAGAGCTTGGCCTCTCTAAGTGCGCACAGGAGTTGCTTGAGATGGTCAACATGGTCAGTCCTAGACTTGCTATATACCAAAATGTCATCAAAATAGACGACTAGAAATTTTTCCATAAATGGCTGAAGAACGTGAGTCATGAGTCTTATAAAGGTACTGGGAGCATTGGATAGCCCAAAAGGCATAACCATCCACTCAAATAAGCCATCTTGGGTCTTAAAGGCAGTTTTCCATTCGTCTCCTGGTTTAATGCGAACCTGATGTAACCACTACGCAAGTCTATCTTAGAGAACCAGCTAGCCCCAGCAAGACAATCAAGCATGTCCTCTAACCTCGGAATGGGAAACCTATACTTGACTGTAATCTTATTGATGGCTCTACTATCGACACACATCCTCCACGATCCATCCTTCTTAGCGGTAAGGAGGGCAGGGACCGCACAGGGACTCATGCTGTGACGAACAAAGCCCTTGGACAATAGTTCTTGAACCTGCCTATTCAATTCTTGTCGCTCAGTTGGATTCAACCTATAGTGAGGAAGGTTAGGGAGTTGGGAACCAGGGACCAAGTCAATAGTATATTGTATGTCACGGAGGGGCGGGAGCTCAATAGGAAGTTCCTCGGGGACAACATCGACAAATTCTTTAAGCAGGTCATCAATCTCAACTGGGAGGTCCCGAAGGGAGAAGTCATCAGAAGGGGTGTTAGGGAAGGTAATGGAGTCTGAAGCTAGCCCCCTAGCTAAGATTGTCAGGAAGAACTTGTTAGAGTTTCCCAGTCTTTCAAAAGGTCTGTGGTGAAGGAGGGAAATAGTTCCCTTAGGAGGAGTAGACACACTGTGGGGAGAGGACAAGGTTGGGGAAGGTTTGGGCCCTGGGGAAGACAGCAACTCTCTAGGTCGACATGGGTTGAGAGTGATGTTCTTATTCATGTACCTAAAGGTATAAGTGTTCTCTTTACCGTTATGTAAGACATTCCGATCATAAAGCCAAGGACGACCTAGGAGAATGTGAGCGACATCCATTGGGAGGACGTCACACAAAACCTCGTCCTTGTAACTACCAATTTGGATTGGAATCTTACATCTATGGGTAACTGTGAGGTGGGTCTTGTTGACCCAGGCTACTTTGAAAGGGTGGGGGTGAGGTTCTGTTTTAAGATGACAACGCCTTATAACGGCCTCAGCAACAACATTCATGGTACTGCCACCATCTATAATCATTTTCAAAAGAGTTTCCCCACACCTCACAAGAGTATAGAAGATGGTGGTACGTTTCCACTCATCGTTCATGACTGCGTTGGCTAAGAGGCATCTCACAACTCCAAGATGTGCATCATGAAGAAGGTTATTCTCAACATCAACAAGATCTTCAAAATCTCCCTCATGGTTAACGACCTCTTCCTCAAGTTCGGGTGGCTCAAAGGATTCATGCTCTAGGGCCAGAGTACGGTGAGGGCACTCAAAAGCATAGTGACCTCTCTCACGACAGCTAAAACATTGGATTGGGTTACGAGATGTACCAGAGGAAGCTCCCTGCGGGGCTACTCTAGGTGGGTTATGGGGGTTATGACCCCTAGAAGTTGAAGCACTCATAGAAAACTCAGTCATCTTAGGAACAGAATAGGCAGGGGCCCTAGAGGAGCAGCACGTCGCACAGGGTAAAGCTTATCAAGTTTTTCAACCTCTAAAGCTTCGTGGTAAGCCTCATCGAGAGTATAAGGCGCAGATAAGGTTACTTCCCTCTTAAGGTTAGTCCGTAAGCCCCGAATGAAGCGGGCTATGGTAATGGAAGGATCCTCTAGAAGGTCACAACGCTGAGTCAATTCTTCAAAACTATTGATGTAATCAGACACACTAGAGGTGGACTGTCTAAGGTCTAGCATTTGGTCGACAAGGTGTGCCTTATGGAAAGAAGGGAGGTACTTTTCTTTCAACCTGTCTTTCATAACTTCCCATTGAATGATAGGAGGTTGACGCATTCGCTCAAGGTAACTCGTGACAGTTTGCCAAAACTTCCTAGCAGGTCCTATGAGTTTCATCTTGGCAAATCGAACCCGCTCAATATCAGACATCTCATACCAGTCGAAATAGTCCTCCATAGCAACTATCCAGTCAGAAAAAGTAGTAGCATCTATCTTCCCATCAAAAGAAGGCACATCAACTTTCACTTTTCTAGTAATATCGGAGTAACCCTCGTGAATACTCCTACGGTCAGTTTCAAGGTCTGCATGCCTAGGCTCCCTAGGGTTACCCGTCCGCTTGTCATCTCTAGGGGTGTCAAACCGACGGTTCCTATGGTCATGCCTTAAGTTACTCCTCTCCCCTTGCATTCGAGGGTGAGATGGGGTCAATGGTTCTGGTTCCGGTTCCGGTTCCTTCTCCTCAAGCTCATTAGCCTGACTTGACTTGTAAATAACCCACTGACGACGATCATTCCTCCCCACAAGTAGGTCAGGGGAAAATTGGTGTGGGGTCTGAGGTTGGTCAAGCATGGGTAACTTCTCAAATGCTCGAGTAAGTTTGTCAATTTTGGCCTCGAGTTGGTCAAACCTAGCATCTTGACGGTCAAGCCTTTCAGATAGGGTGTTAATCTGAGATTGGTAAGGCTGTTTGGGTGAGGATGACATGGTGTATGCAACTATGAATGCAAGATGTAAGTGCTTGATATTAAACCTAGTTGCAATAGTAACGACAGCGAGAAACAATCACTACACATACCACAAATCACAAAGTTTGATATGGATTATTGAGACGACTCGAACCAAGCAGGGAAGAAGTAGCAAGGGAAAGATCAGGATCCAAGCAACACTCAAAAACACAAACAATCAGGAATTAGGCTAATTTCGCTTATCGAGAATCAAAACTCTTATCAAAGTAAATTGAGTTCCCCGTACCTCTTAGTGTACTTAAGTACTGGTCCAAGAACCGCCTTTACCACAACAGCGACCAACTGAAGTCAGATTCGGATGAGGTAATGGCGACCACTCTGGCAGCACGTGACAGTGGCACAGCAAGAAGTGGAACCAATTTGAGCACAAGTTGCCGGGGCGAAGGGCGACTGTAGCAGCAAACGCACGCTGAGTGTCGAACAGGAACAGTAGCAGGCGGGCGTGCGCAGGTGTTTCCCGATGAAAGGGGGAGTTGGCGGTGGCAGGACGGCGCGGCTAAGAGGCTGTCGGTTCTCTCTGTCACTGGTTGAAGGCAGCGAATGCTTCAATTAGCCAGCAGACCAATTCGCGATTTTAGGGTTTCGCGATGGGTGGACAGTCGACGAATTCGGATGCAAAGCAACCCAATTGTCAACGGGTTTGGGACGAATTGAGAAGGAGATGGAGGGGATTGAGTCAATTTTGTAAATCGTGATGGATTGAGGGAGAATCGAGGGCTAGGGTTCGAAAAAATTAACCAATTCGCAAACTTAGGGTTCGAGATTTGGGTTGCTAGGTTTCCGGTGAGCGTCCGGCGGTGATGGAGGTTCGGTGGTGGTCGACCTGGGGTGGCGACCTGGGTGTGGTGGTCAAGGTGGTGGTGGCCGGCGGGAAGGCTGGCAGCGAAGGTTTTGGGTTTTCTGGTTTTGGGTAACGTAAGGGAAAAAGGAAAAGGGAAATCAAAGGGAAGCCAAAACAGAAAATCTTGAGTGAGAAACGGTTTCGCAACGACTAGGATCAAAAGCTCTGGTACCAATTTGATGTAGGACGCTCTAAGAGCAATTCTCGCACCTAGAAAATAACACAAGAATTTCTGAGAACTTAATAATTCAATTCATTCAAGTGTCTTTCCCCAAAGCATGAGGGGGGTTTATATAGGAATCAATACAGCTGAAAAAGAATATAAAATAAATCTAAAGATTACGATAAGATTTGATAACTAAGAATAATCTAGAAAAATAAAAGATTTTATCCTAAAAGAGGATTCCTAGATTACGAAATCTCCTATTCTTCCTAGAATACACATTGCCATAGAATTCCTTAGGAGATACGACATCATGAAGAGCCTCATGTTCTTAGTTTTAGATCTGTCCTGACAATTTTCACAGCCAGGTCATATGTTATTTGTCGTGATGACCGCTGAAATTTTGGTCACAACTCTTTGCTTACTGCTGTCTTGCTGCAATAGTGTTGCAGGTGACGTTAATTGCGCGTGGGGACGTTCCTTTATCCATTGTGATGACTATGTGCAGTACTCTTGGTGCAGTAGTCCTTACGCCTCTTCTGACCTTACATCTGGCAGGAACATATGTTCCTATCGATGCTGTTAAGCTTTCAATTAGCACCTTGCAGGTTAGTTCAGATCTATTTTCAATGTATCGTAAAGCAAATGCAATGCATTGCTCCTTCAATGACTATTCCCTCTGGGCCTCGTGTAACATAGTGAGATACTTTGTAAAGCGCACTTATTGTGATGAGAGTTTTGTATTAAACATTTCGCGACGTACTAATATATTAACTGTTTGCCATTTTGCGCACGTAATACAAAAAAAGGGAAATAAAGTAGGGAAACAAAAGGAGGAAAAGAAATCACCTCCCATACTACTACTTTTTGTTATCTGGGATGCAGAGAAGGCAAAAGCAGCCATAGTCAAGCACCGCAGTTGCTCTTATGCATTTTTGTATGATATGTTAAAGCCTTTGACACTAAAGAAACAGACATACTAGTGTATCTGGTTTCTATTTCTATCTTCAGGTGGTTGTTGCTCCAGTTCTCCTGGGTTCTCTTTGTCAGAGTACATTCCCTGCTGCTGTAAAAGTTGTCGCACCTTTTGCTCCACTTTGTGCTGTCTTGGTTTCATCTTTGCTTGCATCCAGGTTTGGCTTGCTTTTAATCAATGCACACTGCACTAGAAGCTCATGATTTGCTGTCTTTGTTAACAACTTTGATATGAACTTGTTTTCTCACTTTAAGGTATTGTTTTGTTGGTTAGTGTATTTTCAGAAAATGTTGTTCGCTTGAGAATTTCAACGGCTAGTGGGCCTTTCATAAATGATCTGGCTCAAAATCTCCGGCTTCAAGCAATTTTGTCCAGCGAATTGGGGCTTACGATATTGGCTGTGCTGCTATTACATGGTGGGGGCTTCTTTATTGGGTAATATTTCTCGACTACGTACAAAATTCTGGGGTTGGCGGAGGTCAACAAGCAAATTTTAAGAGTTGCATTACAGTGCCCTATATATGTGTCACTGAATTTTATTTTTCCATGGCATATTATCACCGAACTTTGGAATCTAATCAAAACATTATCACATGACCTTGGAATGTTAAATGGATTCTCTATTCCTACAATCTTGGAAAATACATGACCGTCATGCTTTCTTCTCAAAACTATAAGCACGTATGTCCAAAAATAATCAGTTCGGATCTTATGCTATAGTTTCGTATTCAAGCAACTTTCAGGTTGAGATAATTTCAAATATCTGTCCGTTCATACAATTGTCTTACTTTCTTATACTGTTGTTTTTGTATGCAGAAGAAATAACAGCATACTTCTTAGGCAATTAGTCAACTTGGTCTAAGGATGCTCCTTTCTAATGTCTTTTGTATGTGGTATTTTTGAATTCCATAGGATACAATCGCATACTGCTGGACCTTCTTATACCATGATTAGAAAAGAAGTATTCACATTTGTTTGTTATTGCTGTCAGACCATGCAATAGTATGGCACATCCTAAAGTAGCAAGCATTCTTTTCAAAGTTGAGCGTGCATTGGCTATGAACTGTTTGTTTAGGAAACTAAACGTGCTGCTTGAAGGTTTCTATCTGACTGCAGGTATATTGCTGCAGCTATTGCTGGGTTTCGAGAACCACAAAGGCGAGCTATATCAATTGAGGTTAGCAGACTTAGAATCCATGTGAACAATGAGGTCCAAATAATTTCCCTAAACGCCATTTAAGGCTGCATTTAATTGGTAGGAAGGCCTGGTCGATTATATTTACGCTGTTGACTTTGCTGAGTGACCACTCTGACGGATTTGGCAAAAACCATTTCGTCCTGGGGAAGAATATAACTTCGGAAGCAAACGGATGAAATCTTATGACGAATTGTCTTCCAGAGCAAATAAAACCAAAATTATCTTCCAGAGCAAAGAAAATACAAAAATTGAAAACCAAATTCATTCATGATATTTCAAAATTAAAAGTTACCTTGTAGGAACGATCTTGAGCTCCTTTCCACTGAAGAATGCTAATTCTGGACTACGCGATTGGAACATTATGTTCACCCCCACGTCCACGCCTGATTATGGATCCTGCCTAGATAATGTCCAGGGGGATCCAAACGTAGGTAAAGGAAACATTACTTTTTGCCAAAAAAGAAGCTGTTTCTAGGAGGTCCACCACAATTTTGGGAAGAGTTGAGTTTTAAAACATATGTAGAACTTTTTATAAAGGACAATGAAGAAGTGGTGACTTAGGTTGCAGAAATTTTTTTTTGCTAATAATGCAATCTCTAGACATTTCTTCCGTGATGCTCTCTTGCAGGTTGGAATGCAGAATTCTTCTTTAGGCGTTGTCTTAGCTGCATCTCATTTTAGCTCGCCACTGGTTGCATTACCTCCAGCCATTTCCGCTGTCATAATGAATATAATAGGTAGCAGCTTGGGGTTCATGTGGAGGAACATCGACCCGGAAAGCAGATCAAGAAGTATCTGACTTTTGCCTTTGTGATTGAAGTAGCCAACATTTCAACTATACTTTCAGCAGTTCATTTAGTTACCAAATGATTTCTTTGAGATTTGGTGTTTCGACACTTCGATTCGCTGAATAATATCTTAGCCTCAATATTGTGATACTGCAAAATATTGATGTTGGTTTTGTAGTAACATGCCACATTCAAGGTGGTATTTTTTGTTTGATGCTGTTGAAGACAATGTGAATTATTCATGCTTTGCGAGGATTAATCACAGGCTTGTCTTATTGTCGCTTATTGGCCGGATGTAGGTTGTTATTCGCAACTTAACATCCATGGTAGAGCAAAGCACATAGAAACAAATCATGCCATCATGGCCAATGTAGAGGGAACAAATTCCCTACCTAATGTTCTGGAGAGCGTATCCACCATCATTTGTTGAATTCAAACCTCCCAAAAAGCTCTTTTGTGTCTAGTTGCTTGCACTCGCAGACAATAATATCAATATGGTCTGTCCCTAGACAAATAGCTAACTGGATGATACAGGTGAAAATGGGAAGAAATAGAAAAAGGTGGGAAAGTACTTAATAGAGCTGGGAATTCAGGAAATGGTTACAATAGAAAAAGGCGGGAAAGTAGTTTTGGTAAACAGCTTTTTTGAGAATTTTTGGGTCAAAAAGAGTTTTTTTGACTAAAATTAGCTGTTTGACTTAGTTAAAAAGTTAATTTAGGTGTTTGATAGAATAGCTTTTTGGAAGAGTTTTTTGGGTCCAAAAAACTAATTTGAAAAAGCTAATTTGATTAGTTTTTTTGGAGAATTAGCTTTTTGTCTCACAATTTTGTTAGAAATAGCTAATTTCACCAAACAGTTTTTTTACAAACCACTAATTCAAACAGCTAATACAAATAGTCAATTCAAACAGCTAACAGTTAATAGCTAATACAAACAGATAACAGCTAATAACTAACAGTTGCTTGCCAAACAGGGACATAGAGTTGGGGATTAAGGAAATGGTTTTGAGTTGGTCAAGATACCTATCCATAGTGAGGGCAACTATATAAACCTTTGTGATGAGCCAAAACACATCAACAAATGAAGGAAATCAAATTCTCTCTCTCTGGCTTTCTTCTTCCCTGAACATCTTTCTCTTGCAACTCTTGATCTATTTCCCTATGTGTAGAAATTTCGAGTGGGGTGGTGTACACCTGTCTTAAGCACTACATTATTGGTATCATAGCACGTAAGGAGCCACCAAGGAGCCTTACCCAATTTAGGAAAAACATGAAGTATGACAACTCCAGAAGCCATGGAAGCAATTCTGAGAGCTCTTATGGAAGAGCAACATTGTTGGCTTCAACAACAAAGGGCATAGCATAATTTAAGGATTGAAGCTCAATAGTAAAGGAAGACCCAAACGATGGAGCAGCTTCAAGAGCATAGCATATCCATGAACAATCTATAAATGGGTAACAATCTGGTCACTGGACAAACATTACATTCTAATCCTAAGATTGAATTTCTTTATTTTGATTGATCCTGTTAAAGTTGTGAAGTGTATATTGTAATATTCTCTGTACTACTTAAGGAGTCTATTTGTAGAAGGTTTACTCTAAAATTATTCACTTTTCTCTTTCTTCAAGGTTATATACATGTATATGTTACAATGCCATTATCAATAAGAATACATAACACTTTCCATCATTCTCTCTAATTTACTTGAGTTAACATGATATCAGAGCATACCACAAAAATGTGTTAATTTCTTTTTCTTCATATTATATTAATTAGTGGCTCACACTTTGTTCAATACTCTGCCTTGCTTCAGAGTTGCGTGTGCTTCTAGATTGGCCTTGAATGCCAATTCTCTCTCCTCCCATAATTTCTACTCAATTCTTCAGATACATCCACTACAAATTCTACCAAACTTACATCCATTTCATTAATTTAGCAATTGTTGGATGAATCTTGGAGATACAGTCATAATCTGTCATCCTTGATTAAATCAATTTGGCAGAGCTTTGTTTTTGGGGGTTCTCGGCTTCATTCCTTCAAATCTATCCTAAGCACACTCAAATTTTAAGTTGCTACAATTCGTTGGTTTTGTTGCTGCAATTCATCCTACTACTACTATAGAATTCCCTAACTGTTTCAAGCACACTTGAATCTCAGGTATGATTTTGTTCAATTAATTGTGATTACACAAGTTTTCTTATTGGATAGATGGAGAAATTAGATGTTGTCCAACCAATTAAAACCATCATGGATGGTTCAAATTATGTAATATGGTCCCAAGAGATGTCTAGCTTTCTCAAGGGGCATTAACTTTAGCGTCATGCCACTGGTGAAATTACCAAGCCAACTAAGCAAAAAAATGAAGATGAGACCAAATTCTATGAGCGATTAGAAGAATGGGATAGTGAGAATCATCAGATTTTTAACATGGATTCAAAATACCACTATTCCATCTATCAAATTGCAATTTGGTCGGTTTGAAACTGCATAGGAAGTGTGGGATTTATTATCTAATGGGCACTCAATTACTGATATTGCCCATCAATATCAACTTTTTGAGAAGCTTTCTCACATGAAACAATCTTCTGAACAGTCTATTAATGACTTTTTATCACATATGCATGCTATATGGGATCAGTTGGCCTTGTCTGAACCTCAATGGGAGAGTCATAAGGATGCTAAAAAATTCTTTGTGTACCGTGACAATATGCATGTTATGCAGTTTCTTATGGTTTTGCACACTGATTATGAGCCTATTCGTGCTTCACTTCTTCATATAGAGAAGTTTCCTAAACTCAAAAGTGTTGTTGCTGAACTTTTATCCGAAGAGACACGACTTGGCATTCTTAAAGCTCATAAATCAAAAATTACGCTGCCAAACGCGGTCTTAGCAACTTCCTCCTCTTTTGACAAATTCTGCAAGTATTGCGGACGATCAGGGCATCTCATTTCTAAATGTGAAGGTTGCAAGCTAAACAGAATAAAAACCTGAACAAGCAATTCAACTCTCCAAATCATGTCTCAGTAGCTGTCAATGATGAAGTACCTTCATCTATATCTCTAAATGATCTCTAGGCTCTTCTCAGTCAGTTAGCTGGAAACACAACAACTTTATCGCTTTGTCTACAACACAAGGTACATCACCTTCTTAGTTTTTTTGATTCTGGGTGTTGCAACCACATGACTTCTAGTTCTGCTGCTATGGTAAATAAATGTCATCCAGTTAATAACTCACCTATTCATATTGCTGATTGCTCACCAATGCAAGTTAGTCATGTTGGGGATATTTCAACCGCCAATTTATCATTAGCAGATGCTTTTCTTGTTCCTAAAAATCTCATCTCTGTGGACCAGTTGTGTGAGCTTGGTTTAGATGTACATTTCTCGAGTCGTGGTTGTCATGTGCAGGACCCACAGAGTGGACAAATCCTAGGGACAGGGCGTGGAGTTGATCGATTGTTCGAAACTATTTCCTTAGAAGTTCCACCTAAGATGAATAATCATTGTGCAGCTACCATACCACAAGAACTTTGGCATTCCAGATTGGGTCATCTTTGTTCTTCAAGATTACAATCTTTAATTTCTAGTGGTGTTTTAGGTCAAGTCCAACAAAATGACATTGATTGTGTCTCTTGTAAGCTTGCAAAGCATCATGCCTTGCCCTTTAATAAGAGTAACTCTCACTCTGTTGCACCCTTTGATCTTATCCATTCTGACATTTGGGGATCTTCTCCTAATGATATGTTGGAAGGATCAAAATATTTTGTGATATTTATGGATGACTATTTGTGATATACATGTATTTCTGTTGAAAAATAGGTCTGAATTACAAGAAACTTATTACGAGTTTGTAGCTTTGATTAAACTCAGCTCTCTCGGACTATTAAGATTTTTCGATTAGATAATGCTATGGAGTACCGTGAAAAGAATTTTTTGCACTTTCTGGCCCATGAAGGCACTATTCTTCAGCATTCCTGTCCAGGAACGCCACAACAAAATGGTTGTACAGAGACAAAACACAGGTATATATTGAAAACTATTCGAGCCTTATTAATTTCTTCATCTTCTCCAGAATTCTTTTGGAGAGAAGCAGCTCTTACAGCAGTCTACACCATAAATCGGATTCCATCTCCAGTTATTGAAGACAAGTCACCATATGAACGTTTGTATGGTACTCTGCTTGATTATACTTATCTTCGTACTTTTGGCTGTGTACGCTTTGTTATGCTTCAACCCCATGAATACAACAAATTGGAGCCAAGAGCTCGCTTATGCTATTTTCTTGGATATGGACTTGAACATAAAGGTTACAGGTGCTGGGATCCTATCTCCAAACGTGTTCACATTTCACGACATGTGGTTTTCTGGGAGCATAAGATGTTCTCATCATTCTCATCTTTTCAATCAAGTGAAAGTGGGACATCCTATTTCACAAGCTCAGTGAATGATCTATTCCCAGAAGACCATTTACTAGATGATATCTCACAGGACTTGACAGTAGTAAATAAAAGTGCAGGGTCTTCTTCCGCAGGGTCTTCTTCTGGTTATCATGCCCAACAAGATGAAGCTCCTCCGGCTATTCCTCACCAAGTCAAATCAAGTGCGAATCAAGGGGCTTCTGATGATAGTGATAGTATTGCGCACATTAATTCCTCTGATCAAATGGAAACATCCACTTTTGAGCCAGTACAACCTCGACGTACCTCTAGGGTAAATCAAACACCTTCATATCTCAAGGATTATCACTGCTATTCTGTTATTGAATCCCTTCATGAACCCACTACCTATCGAGAAGCAAGTTCTAATCCTCTATGGCAACAAGTAATGATAGATGAGTTGCAAGCATTAGACAAGGCACGTACTTGGGAGTTGGTTGATTTACCTCCTGGAAAGTCTCTGATTGGGTGTAAATGGGTTTATAAAATCAAAACTCGATTGGATGGCTCTATTGAGAGGTATAAAGCTAGATTGGTTGCAAAAGGTTTCAACCAAGAGTATGGGATAGATTATGAAGAGACATTTGCTCCAGTCGCACGTCTTACTTCTGTTCGCAGCTTACTTGCAATAGCCGCTTCTCAGGAATGGCAATTGTTCCAGATGGATGTGAAAAATGCTTTCCTTAATTGAGATCTTATTGAAGAAGTTTATATACAACCTCCTTCGGGCTATGATCATCCACCTCAAAAGGTATATTGCCTTCGTCGAGCCTTATATGGTTTAAAGCAAGCTCCATGAGCCTGCTTTGAAAAATTTAGCAGTACCGTTCTGCAATTTGGGTTCACATCAAGCCCTTATGACCATCCGTTATTTATTTATCGAACTAGTAAAGGATGTGTTATGCTGCTGCTTTATGTCGACGAAATGGTTATTACTGGAGACGATTTACATGGCATTACTAAGTTGAAATCATTTCTTAGCGAACAATTTTAGATGAAAGATCTTGGTTACTTGAGTTATTTCTTGGGTTTAGAAGTTTCATCAAATTCTAAGGGCTACTATTTGACACAAGCAAAATATATCACTGATTTGATATCTCGTGTAGGCTTAACTGATAGCAAGACCACTTCTACTCCTATTGAAGCAAATGTTAAGCTTACTTCTACTGATGATAACCTGCTCAGAGACCCTACTCTATACAGATAGCTTGTAGGTAGTCTTATT
The DNA here is from genome assembly GCA_029747015.1 of Carnegiea gigantea. Lineage (NCBI taxonomy): Eukaryota > Viridiplantae > Streptophyta > Magnoliopsida > Caryophyllales > Cactaceae > Carnegiea > Carnegiea gigantea. Next base: position 24,463 of record JAKOGI010003218.1, on the reverse strand, counting down.
TTTCTGACAGTTACACTCCTTGACATTGCTTATGCTGTACACATTGTAAGCCAATTTATGACAATGCCACGATCAACTCACTATGCTGCAGTTCTCCACATTCTTTATTATGTAAAAGGGACTATGTTTCATACACTCCATTTCCCTTTTCGTTAATCTCTTAAATTGCAAGCATACTCAGATTCTGATTGGGCTGGTGATCCTACAAATCGACGTTGCACAACTTAGTACTATGTCTTTCTTGGAAATTCCCTTATTTCTTGGCGTAGTAAAAAGTAAACCGTTATTGCTCGATCTAGCACCAAAGCTGAGTACCGTGCCCTTGCTGATGCCACCTCAGAACTTGTTTGGATTCATTGGCTTCTTGAGGATATGGGGTTAGCCCAACAAACTCCAACTCCTCTTTATTGTGACAATCGTAGTGCCATCCAGATAGCCCACAATGACGTATTTCATGAGCATACGAAACATATCGAAGTTGATTGCCACTTTGTGAGGCAACATCTACTCCAAAATGACCTTCGACTTATTTCTGTCTCTTCCTTGGACCAGCCAGCAGATTTATTCACAAAGGGTCACTTACCTGGACGCTTTAGTGCTTTGTTGTCCAAGACTAAGATGGGTTGTAAGCCATCACCTTGAGCTTGAGGGGGGATGTTAAAGTTGTAAAGTGTATATTCTCGATATTGTAATATTCGCTGTACTATTTAGGGAGTCTATTTGTAGAAGGTTTACTCTAAAATTATTCACTTCCCCCTTTCTTCAAGGTTATATACATGTATATATTACAATGCCATTATCAATAAGAATACATAACGCTTTTCATCATTCTCTCTAATTTACTTGAGTTAACAAATCCAATCGAGGGGAACAGATTAAGAAACATGTTGCAGTATGTGTAGAATTCCTAAGGATCAAAAGGTGGATATAAACTCACCATTTAGTTGGCACAAGTAAGAGTTGGTATCCAAGCAATTTGAGGTGTAGGCAAAAAGTTTTTGAGATGATGTTGTTTGTGATACATTTGCAAGTTTGAAGGAGGTTATGAGTAGAAGCATTGGTGTAGGAATTCATTGCACGCTAGAGAATGAAGTTGGAATTCTATAAATACCTTATTCACTAGAAATGGAGACAAATTCCCACCAAGTATATGTTAAATTGCTTGAGAGAATTGGAGTTGAAGCTATTGTCCAAAATATACAAAAATTATATTCATTTAGTGGAAAGGAGGTAGAGCTAAATGCCCACCAACTGTTTGACAAATTACTTAAAAGGGTTGTAGTTAGAATATCTGTTGGAGCATTTGCTGTATAAGGGAAAGAAATTTTTGATAACCAAATTCATCACAAACAATACCCTCAAATTAGTCAAAAAGTGATGCATAAACATCCAAATTTGTCCCCAAGTTGTTAAAAAAGACGTGAAGGGCATATGCAAAGAAAAGAATAAACAAGGGCTGTTTAATTATAAGAAAAAGGAATTGTATTCATTGCACACAAATAGACATGAGATTACAGAAAAATCGAACACAACCGGTGAGGATGAACAAAATGTGAATGCCACATAAATGTTCGACAAGACGCCCAAGAAAGCTACTGTTATGGAGTGAAACGAGAAACTAGTAGGCAATCCCAAATCCAGTTGGATTATGGTTCTAAACGGAAGTATGTCTAGGCTCCATAACAAATTGCATGATGAAGATTGGCCACAACTTGTTTGATGAAATTACTCAATAAAGGGGGAAGTTAGTTGGATGCCACGTTGTCCAGATGATGCATTTGATCATGTAGATGGAAATTAGTAACAAAGATGTGAAATGATTTTATGCGGTTAAGCTTAGGGAATAACATGACGGTGAAAGTTTAAAAGCTACTAAATCACCCCAGAGGGGGTGGATAGGGTGATGATTAATATTGGAAATTAATCGAAAGAAAGAGCGGAAAGATAAATGTGGATAAAACACAAGAACTTTTTAATGAAGTTAACCTTAACTAGGCTTAGTCCCCACTTAGAGTTCCCTAACTCTAGAAGTTTTATTAGGAGGGATAGTTACAACTCTAGAGTATACCTTATTCTAAGTTTCCAAGTCACAAGTTGACACCTTCAACTAGGCTTGGTAGAGTTGACCCTTCAACTCTATAATTCCACCCAATTACAACTTGAACCATACAAATCAAATGTAATAGAAGCAAGTTAAAGCTCAATATATGTCAATAAGTGCTCGCTTTTCTTGTCTTCTTCAACCCTCAACCAACTTCTGTATCTGTAGCAAAATCTTGGAGGACTCATAGGAAACAATTTCAGCTTAAGTTCAAGGCCTTGAACGACAGTTTAGGGTCCTTGAATATCACACAACTTTAGCAAGTAATGACTAAGTGACTATTTTTGGCTGATTTGAGAAATCATGCAATGGTCACTCAATCTTGTAAAGGAAAGTCAAATATTTGCCAAATAAAAATCCCTAATTAGATGGGATATTACATAACCAACCATACTCATAATATCACATTATCAACCATAATATTATCAATCACAATCAGCATTTTAAAAGTTGGAATCTCATGATAACATCACCAACCATAATTAGAATCATATAATTAAGAATCAATGAATGTCTATCAAGTTTGGAATATGCTTTTCACTCAAAATCAAGTCAAGAGGGTCTTAAGGGAGTCAACAATCTCCCCCTTTTTGATTAAAGACAATATTTTAAACTTGATGAGCAATTAGAGCAAGGTATATATATATATATATAAGGCAATATTAGAGCAAGATAGACCTTTAAATACATCGCACGGTACTAGAATAAAGTTCAATACGTCATGTGATTACTTACCAACATCAGCATGTCAGGACCAAAATATTCCTTACCAACATTAGCATGACCAAAATATTCTCCCCCTTTGACTTTCATCAAAAAATAAGGGGGAACCAAAAACATGTCGGTTCATACCCATGGAGTAAAATGAAAACATTTAGAAACCAAAGCAAGGAAAAACTTTCATCAAATGAAAAATGAGGATTAGAAGAAGACGATTGGATAATGTGATCTGCCATAGTGGTAACATGATCTAAATCAGAAGGCTTGAAGTTGACTGCAATCTTGACACCATGGCGAACCAAGTTGGTCATGCAAATTAACTCATCCAACTTTCTGCTTAACAACTCCATTTCAGAATGCATCATATCCACTCTAGTCCTCAACTTAGCATGATCCTCCCTCAAGGTTTCAAGATTATCTGCAAGGGTGTTAAGGATGGATGGTTAGGGAATGGAACCTTAAGGGCAGTCTCAGAGACATGCTTCCATCCTCTAGTGGCGATTTTGTAGAAGCGTAGGGTTTTAAGGGAGTGCGTAGAAATAACTGGTATTGGCTAGGTGACATGGTCTTCTAGATTCAAAGGGACTTTGAAATAGTTGAAGATGAAGCAGCTCGGCTAAAGGAGGAGAGAGAGTGGGATGAGTTAACAAAGTAGTGGGACTAATTTTGAGTTTTAAAAGAAGGGTAAATTATTTACTAATATCAAAAGACCCCAAATAAAATTTCCAAATTTACAAGATCCCAAAAATCGAAAAACTTTGGTATCACAAAAAAAATTATATAAGAGATTTTGAAAATTTTTTCACGTGCCCAAGGAGGAAAGAATTAAATCAGATTTGAATAACCTTCTTTTTAGGTGAACCATTTTATTTTTTTATTTTTTTATAGAGGACTTGTAGTTAAGGACTCGAAATTGGAAGTTCAAGCCCTTGATTCAATCACACCAAAAATCTCCGGTTTCCACCTTCAGTTCAAGGCTTTGAACTATTTTTAAGACCTTGAAATTTTGACAATGAGCGTATAGCACATTAGTTTAGCTTGCAAGAGCTCAAAAAGATAATTAGTACTCAGAGAGGGCTTCTCTTCAATTTATGCATCAATATAATGGAATCATCTCCCTCAATTTTTGCATCAATATTAAGAAATCTCCCCTTTACAATACCAAAGTTCGTCATTGGCTATCAAAACAATAGATCAATCTTTCTAGCCTTAACATCAAATTTGGGTCCAATGTTGGTTGTGACCATGTTTTGTGGTCTTGTCCCTTTTGGTACCCAAACTTGGATAATTTTGGTATTTGACTTTCTAAGAGGACATAAGTAAGAGATATGACCCTTCCTTAGATAATAACTACATATGGTGTGAGCTTTGTCTTTAGGTGTCTCATGAACAAGGAAGTTTTTGTAAGTTTTCTTTTTGTTAAAAGGATTATATCTAATACCTTCTCTGTTGAAGGACATCCTTTGGGATCCTATTAATTTTTCCATGTTATCTTGTCCTTTAGAAAAATTTAACACTATTCCTTTATATTTGGATTGAAGCTCTTTCTTTTCATTTTCAAGAGTTTCAATCTTTGAGTTAGTTTCGCTATTCTATTTTTGTAAAGCTTCTTTTTCAAAGAACAAATTATGAATTGTTTTCTTTAAGGACTTTATCTTGGACAAGCACTCTTGCTCACATCGTATGCAATTAATTAAGGCATGGGCTAATTCAAGAAAATTAAAGCAATCTACCTCGTCCGAGCTTTCATACTCGGTTTCATCCTCTTGGACATTTTCTTTATTTGCCATGAAACATATGTTTGCCACTTGTTCTTATTCATCGTCACTATCACTAGAGTCACTATCACTGCATGCAACAATCATAGCTTTCTTGAATTCTTTTTTGGCCTTTTGTTTACGTCTTCAACTCTCTTTTGTATGATGGGACAATCTTTCATCACATGCCCTGGCAAGCCACAACCAAAACAAGGGCCAAGATTAGATTCATTTTTGTTGTTTAGGAGTTTGTTGCCTTTTGAAGATTCTCATTCTTCTTCAAAGAAGATCTCTTTCTATACAACTTCTTGGGATCAAATCTCTTTATTTTGTTGCCTTTTGAAGATTTCTCATTCTTCTTCAAGGAATATCTCTTTTTGTACAACTTCTTGGCATCGAATCTCTTTGATTTGAACATCTTCTTTAATCTGTTTGCAATTATTGCCATGAAGTCTTCATCTTCTTCACTGGATTCTTCTTTCAAGGAGTAGTGTTCTTCACTCACAGTTTTGAAAGCTACTTCCTTCTTTGTTTGAGTGTCTTCATCTTCTCTAAGATGAATTTCATGCGAGAGAAGTTTCCCGAGTAGATCATCCAAGGCTAGTGTCATGAGGTTAATTACGGTGACCTTAGGACCCTATTTGTTATTTGGAAGACATTGAAGGATTTTCCTAACCATTTCCTCATTGGTGTAGATCTTGCCAAGTGATTTAAGGTTGTTGGCTATGTCAGTGAATCTAGTGAACATCTCTTTGATAGTCTCATTAGGTTGTATTTTGAACAATTCATATTAATGGATGAACGTATTGATCTTTGTTTCTCTTACTTGACTCGTCCCTTCATATGTTACCACCAACTTGTCCCAAATTTCTTTAGCTGATTCACATGCACAAATATAATTGTATTCATTAGCATTTAATCCACAAGGCACGATATGCATAGCCTTACAATTTTTTGAAAGTCTTGTAAAGTCTTCTTGGGTGTATTGATCTTTAGTTTTCACAACAGAATTTCTATCGATCATAGTTATTGGGATGTATGGACCTTTAGTCACAATGTTCCAAAACTTATAATCTTCAGTCTTGATGAACATTTGCATCAAAATTTTCCAATAAGAAAAGTTAGCGCCTCTAAATAAAGGAGGTCTAATAGTGGAACGACCTTGATCATAATAGCCTTCTCCAGTGGTGGCCATGATCATTGTCGAATTGGTGGTAATGTCAAAATGCAATGGGTCTAGCTCTGATACCAATTGAAAGTTTAAAAGCTACTAAATCACCCTAGAGGGGGTGAATAGGGTGATGAACAATATTGCAAATTAATCGAAATAAAGAGCGGAAAGAAAAACATGAACAAAACACATGAACTTTTTAACGAGGTTAGCCTCAATCAGGTTTAGTCCCCGCCTAGAGTTTCTTAACTCTAAGATTAACCCAATTTTATAAGAAGGGATAGTTACAACTCTAGATTGCACCTTACTCTAAGTTTCCAAGACACAAATTGACACATTCAACTAGGCTTGGTAGAGTTGACACCTTCAACTCTATAATCGCACCAAATTACAACTTGAAAAATACAAATCAAATGTAATAGAAGCAAGTTAAACCTCAATGTATGTCAATAAGTGCTTGAGTAATGTGTATTGCAATAAGTGCTTGCTCTTCTTGTCTTCTGTATTTATAGCAAAGTCTTAGAGGAATCATAGGAAACTAGCCGTTAGACTCATCCACAATTTCAGCATCAGTTCAAGGCCTTGAACGACAGTTTTGGGTCCTTGACTATCACACAATTTCAGCAAGTGACGGCTAAGTGACTAGTTTTGGCTGATTTGAGTAATCATGCAACGGTCACTCTATTTTTGGCTAATTGAGAATCTTCTTGATATGATTTGCAATTCCTTCCATGATCAAGGAAAATATCAAGCATTTAAAAATTGAAATCTTGTTGAGCAAAGTCAAATATTTGCCAAATGAAAATCCCTAATAAGATAGGATATTGCACAACCAACCATACTCATAATATCATATTATCAACCATAATATTACCAATCACAATCATCATTTTAAAAGTTCGAATCTCATGATAACATTACCAACCATAATTAGAATCATATAATTAAGAATCAATGAATGTCTATCAAGTTTGGAATATGCTTTTCACTCAAAATCAAGTCAAGGGGGTTTTAAGGGAGTCAATGGATAGGTAGGATTTCAAGAAAATAGGTTTATGTTCCGTGAGCATAGACTATGTAGAGAATGCAAAGAGATGTAATATAATTGATGTCAGGAAATAGAACTTAGAGGCTTGGTAGTTGTTTAGTGATGTTCCTGAAAGAGCTACTATGAAGTGGGATAAGAAATTTGGTTTTAAACAGTTGGGTAAGTTTTGTTTCCCTCACAAGTCACCCTATGAAATTGTATTGGAAGCATGCCATAGCTTGTTTGATGGGTCCACTCAATCGGGGGTTTTCTTTGGAATTCATTTTGGTCAATTTTGAGTGCATACGCTGCTTCTACTATATCTGATCTTGGTGGTGGTTAAACAATACTTCCATCATTGATTGTTTCTATTTCTCCTTTGATCTACGAGGCCTGGGGGTGTTGACATCATGGAGGTGGAGGATTGTTATTGTTGATGCTTTTCAGTCCGGGGAGAGAATGGACAAGTTGGTTGTAAGCTGGGTCTTCCTCGTTCTGCTCAAATTCATCCTACAGTTTATGTATTACAATAGAGGGGTTCCAAGTATTAATAACCTTGCCAACCACTTGATCTTTTCTGGTTGTATGGAGTTTCCATGGCGTAGCTATATCCTAGTGCATTCTTGATTACAGCCTCCAGAAGAACATCGCAGTGGTCTACTACATGGTTTAATGTATCGGCCAAGATCTAAAGCTACTTGGGAATACCTAATGCCTTTGATGAATGGATCCCCCCACCTAGTTTCTCATATTTGAAGGGAAGTTTGCTCTTAAGGAGGAAGGTCTGATACAACTGAAAATAGGAAGAGTTAGAAAAAGTCAGGAAAGGAGTGAATGGAGCTGGGAGTTTGGGAAATGGTTGTGAGCTAGTGAAAACATTCTAGTTTCAATTTCTACTAGATCTTCCCTAAAATAGCGAAAACCACGCTCCCAGCGCAAATGTTAGTGTCGGTATTTCTAAAATTTTGAGCACTTTTGAGTTCATGCCTAAATTGGCACAATTGATGCAAGTTCAAGTTTTATTACTTCCCTAAGATGTCTACTATAGCCCCAATGCTTTAATTTGGCATTGGGAATCATTTAAGGGACAAACAATCAACACTAAGTAGATTGTGTGTAGAAAATTGATTTTGGAGCAATATGAGTGTTTGCTTAATTTTAGGGATTCACAATTGTGGTCTTTGGATTTTCTCACAAGTAATAATTCTCCATTCACCAAGGTAGACACTCTAAGTGGCGGCACTTTGATCAGACAATTACAATGCTGTAGATGCTTCTTAGAATGTGGGAGAAATATCTAGAAAATTCCAACCCATTGATGTTGTTATTATCTTTAGAATTTAGATTTAATTTATATAGATAATTTGTTGGACTCTCGTTGGTCTGCTTGCCTCACTTTCTAACAGTTAATTTTTGGTATTTAAAGACCAATTAACCCAACATAATCTCTGATTTGGGAAATCAATGAAATGGCAAATGACATTTTCTCTGCCCAAAATTCTCTTCAATCTTTAGCTCGCATTTGACTGCTAATTAAGAGTCTTTACGGGAGTAATTTAGTACGAGGTAGTTTAATCATTTTGGGTTCTCATTTTTGGGCTTCAACTTTCAATTTCATCGATTGCTTGAGATTGATTCCAAAGCGTTACTTCCTTGGTGTCCTTGGTTAACGTTGGATTTGTGATCTTGGTAACTTGAGAATTCGTCCTCATCACTCCTACAGACTACATCACTAGATGAGTTATATGCCTAACGGAATTGAAAAGGCAAGAGTTGCACATCGCAACAGTGGGACAAATTTATTTTCTTTCTTCAATAGAAATTTCTCCTTCAAGTCAAGCTTAGCCTCTTCGCCTATCAGTCACGAAGGTGTGAAATACAAGGCCTATCTCAAGGAGTAAGTATTTGTCTGACCTTTCTTATGTTCGTCTATCTTATCATTAACTTTACGTGATTGGCTTAATATTGAATCATTTCTACACATGAATTCCTAGTGTAATTTTCATTTTAGCACAACTTTTTGAACACGCCGTCTTACAAAATAAGAGGCAAGACCGCAAATTATATTTACGTAATTTGTTTATAAACATAGAATAAATATTTTAGAGGAACTCTTACGGAGAGGTGAACACCAGTAGATTTGCAAAGGTTGTGAAGGGCAGGTTGTTGCCAAGCAAGGTGGCATTCAACTATTGGTTCACAGCAGGGGGCAGCTCGGCATACTGAAGAAGGTTTTGAAGCTTCTTCGATGAGAAGTTGCTCACTCCGACGGCACGAGCTTGGCCAGATGCATATAAACCCTCCGTTGCAGTCCACGTTTCAGGTAAGCATAACAGAAGCATATTTTCAGAACCAAAACCCTCGGATCCTGGTTTTGTTATCATTGGCCAATGAATCTGCATTGTTCAATGCTATCAATGGAATACAATAAACAAAAAAATAACATAATTTTGCGTCATTTGCAAAAATACAATTGAAATTTTCATATGCAGTTTGATACTGGAGGCATACAAAATAAAGATCAATATAATCAGGCTGTAGATCCTTCAAAGTCTTGCTCAATGCATTAGAGACATCTTCTGGGGCATGATCACTGCACCTGTAAGATTTGTAATATCAAAACTTGTTCATAAGAGCACTGGAGAAGTAACCGAATTGTCATTTGCTTGGATAAAGATTACCACCAATTACTTTGTAACGCATGAATCCCCTCGACATCGCATATTTTTCTTCCAATTTATGATAGAATTATAAATAAAGTAATCACCAGAGTTTTGACGTGACCCAGAGTTCCTCTCGTTTCAATACACCACTGTTGAATAATTCCTTAAGAGCAGCTCCCACCTGCAAATAATCGTAGTTAGGCGTAAGGTAATGAATTGCTGTTATCCATCCTTCAAAATCTAAGGCCATAATTCACAATTACAAATAAAAAGGTTGCTACTGGATCCCAAGCTATCCTACGAAAGCCAATAAGAATGTTCTATACTTTGAAATGCACAATTCTTCATGTGATAATTTTTTCTTTTTTTATTTTAAAAAGGCATTGATAAGCTTGTCCACTAAGAATTCGATCTCTTACTGGAGATCCTTATGTATTTTCAAACCCTATTAAACATTCAAATGTGGGCAACTAAATCTAAGGCCACTACGGATCATTTCTAGAATTTGGAAAATTTAACTGGTGCTTATGATTGCTTTGAGCAAGTTCAATAATGTCTTGAAAAATTTAGTAGCAATTAGGGATAAGAATTCGAACTTCCAATCCTTAACTAGATTTTGTAGCAGATAATTTGCAGAGCTAGTTCCAGTCTCTGGGAAAACACAGAGAAATTTTACCGCAATCTCATTGCCACAAATAGCGGCGCAATCAATATGCGCGTACCCAGCCTGCATATAAAAATTTTAAAATCATAAAAACTTCATCAAAATTGAAAATTAATCAAATGGATCTATCTTACAAAATAATCAATTAACATTTCATCATAAACTAAAAACCTGAAATACACATAAGTTAAACTACTTGTTAAGTCAAAAATCATGCATGATTTTAATAATTATTTTGATTATATTATATATATTATTGCATCTAATTTACTTTATTTTATATGTTTTTCAGGTTAGTATTAATTTAATAAAGAGAAGAAGAGAGGACGTCGAAGCTCGAGTTTTACACGCTTGGCTATAAAGATGGTCTAAAAATAATAATTATGGAGAGTATTATTTCCATAATTATTTAATTGGGCTAGGATTTCAGGAGTTGGTGAAGAGTTAGAAGTCTTAATGGAGAAGAAATCTAAGGAAGAAAGGAAGAAGGAAACCCTAATCACACCCCTGCTTCCTCTCCACCATAAATAACATCATCACCATACCCATATTGGATCATCATCCCCATCACATACACACCGCACGGCTGCCTAACCCCTCTTCTACTTGTCCACTCAGCCTTCTTCCTCCAAAAACCATCCTCACGTCAGCCCCTTCTTCACGCCCTATTCTTCCTAATTCATCAGCCCCATCACGTCTCAAGCAGCCCTCTTTCTTTATCTCCATGCAACATCTCCTTCACATGCAGCCATATCCTCCTCATCACCACGATCATCATCACTCATCACCTCCTTGATCACCTTCTCACCCACGGCCATGCCTCCATCCATTAATCCTTACACCATAATCATCAATCATCTATCATCATCGTCTTCTTCATCTACAAACCAACCTCACGCCACACCATTATCATAATCCATCAAACAAGGCCACGGCAATACTATTCCTTTTTATTATTTTTATTTTGATATCTTTTTTGTGTGTGTTTAGTTCATTATTAAACATGATTTATTTGGGTGAATTTTGTGATGTTGATTTTAATATGAGTGAGTAATTTTTTTTGTGCGCTCAGTATAATCTTCTTGAAGCCATGCTAAATTTACTATTTTGAAACAAATTTTATACTTTACTGCCTAGTTGATTCATATTCATAATTTTATAGCGATTAGCGTTTATCGTTTATGATATTCATATTAAATTAATTAGAATGCATGCTAGTTAGTTTAATACAATTTCGATTGATAGTTTAGAAGACTATAATACGTAAAAGTTATAGTCTTTTATACTTAGGTATCACCCTAATTAATCATGGATGGCTCAAACCTATCTCTTTTAATTAGGTAATCGCTTTAGATCTTTGTTAAATCGATTTGCTGGTAAATTGGTTACAAAGTGTTAAATGATGTTGTTCTAATTCTTAATGCTCTGGTTTGATTAAATTTTTGCACTGGTGTAAGGGTTATCAAAACTAGTAGGGTTTACATTAGGGTTGGACCTAATTAAACTAGAATTTAAGGAAAAACGGGGAAGAACCGCTGGTGGATGTCTTCTATAGTTTAACTCATGAATGAATTTAACTTGTGTGTTAATGATAAATATTAATTTGCACGGTGGATTGAGATTATACTAAGTATCCTTCATAAATTTGATAACTTTTGATCATTATTTGTTGCTTAGAGTTAATTTGATTAGTTTGCTAATTTTTGTTCTATTTTTATTAGCTTTAATATAAATTCAATTGACCCCCCCAAAGTATAGTCTTTTAGGAGTGTCTAGGTAATTTTAGATAGTTTATATTTTGATTTTTAGAGTAGTTATAATTTTAGATTTATTTATATTCAGTTTTAGTATTTAATGAGCGGTTTGTTAGAAATTAGACTAAAAATAGTTATTTAATTCCTATTTTGATTTTAATTAGGCATTGTTAAATCTATTTATAAAATTATTGACAGCATCTTTAATATTATTCTCATGATCAACAAAGCATAAAAAAATTATTGACAGTAGTAACAAAAAGACTGATAAGTCTTTGACCTTAATCTTATCTTTTTGGTGTATAATTATTTATAAAAAAATCAACAAATAAAAATTAAAAAAATTTAAAAAAGAAGAAAAGGAGATTAGTAGCAGATGAAGAAACTTTAGTACCACTTGAATTTAGGAAAACTTTTAACATTCTTCTTTTTTGGGGAGGGGAGTGGAGTACTACTAATTTATGAAGTTAATTATGGTCTATTGGGGGAATATAGACAAACTACTCTCATATATTAATTTACCCATTAAATTTAAATTTAAATTTGCTAAAAGAACTAATTATACTATGTGATTTTTGAGCACAAAATATAATCTCAAGTGAAATATAAATTGATAAATCACTTAAGTATTTTTTTAATATCATGAACGTAAGTTACAAATGTCGAAAGAAACTAAATATTATACCAACTTAAAGTAGTCGTAAGTAAAACCCATAATCACATTAAGTCCTCCTGTATTTCATATTATTAAATCCAATTAAATGACATGCTTAAATAATCAAGCTTTACAGTATGTAAAATTTAGCAATCCAGTCAGTATTAAAGTGTCAGCTCATGATATATTCGTTCAAAAATAAATATATAAAAACAAATATATTTAGATTTAGATGTCGAATATATACTTACCTCAAAAATAATGTCTAACACACTTCAATTTTTTTCTTGGATAATATCTAAATCATTTCTTTGTTCTATATTTAAGTTTTTAAGACAAAATTTAATTACTAATTAGTCATAACATATGGAAAAAGTTAACATTAAATTGAATTAAAATTACATGGATAACCTACATTCATCTTAATTATATGATAGAAGACTGTTATGTTGCTATTCTACATGACATTCTTATCCAAAGTGTCTCCCTAGATGGCATCCTACGTGGCATCCCACATGTCGCTCATATAAGAGTTCAATCCAACTTTTAATATATATATATATATATATATATATATATATATGATGTTCCCATGAACTCTGCCGCAGTGTATATCCATATATCATTTACCACAATATGTTGAATTAGCATATTGCAGGGTTTAAAAAATAAAAGCAAGGAAGCCTGACCCGAATGTATGCATGCGCTAAAGTTCGAACCCTCTGCTGATGTCATTCTCCCTTTCTACTTTTTTTTTATATATAAAAATCAGGTTTAATCTTTTTTTGACATTTTAATTAATTCGGCTTAGTTAGCTAAACAAACAAGGCTTCTTTTTTTTGTTTGGTTTGGGGGGAGGGGAAGATTGAAGTAAAGCAGTAGTTCATTAGCTAGAGAAGGACTCAAAGACTAATAACAAGATGCATGAATTAAACCCAATAGAGATTGGAGAGTCTTAGATTTAGAGAGGGAAAGAAAACAGAGGATTCAAGCATAATACAACTGATCTTACATTACATTTATATATGGTGGTGATTGTAAATTTCAAAATGAATTTCTGTTCCTTTTTTTTTTTTTGGGGGGGGGGGGGGGGAAACAAAGACAGAGAGGGTGGGGCTTGGGCTTGGACTTGGGTTGATTAATGGAAAAGAGTGCATGGGTTTTCATATGCCTTGATTCTGTCTGCTTCCTTCTTTTCTATGTATGTATTCATCTATTATTCTTTTCTTGATTAATCCCTTTTGCCTACTCAATTTCCACTTAATTTGAAGTATTATTCATAGAAGCGAATCAATTTTATATGTCTCAATATCCGATCAATGCTTGTTAGTTTTTAGTATAATCATCGTTATCTTCTTCCTAAGTCCAACAGGAACAAAGGAATTAAAACAAATTAAAAAATCTATCTTCTTCCTTATATAAACTCAAAACCAATATAAAGTCATATATGGCCAATGTTATATAAAGGATAACGCTTTAGATCCTGCAATAACAGAATCTATATTGAAAGTTGTTGTATAAAAGATATCAACCCTATTTTACGGTACTAAAATTATTTAGGTAACCCAGTCAAATGCATGGAGATAAAAAGAAATGACCAAATATATATAGATAGTGGCAGAGTACCACATTACATTTGCGAAGATACCCCAAAAAAAAAGTATCACGTCATAAATAGAAACATAATTTCTACGATATGATATAGTCACTTTTTTTCAATGCCAGCAATCCAACAAGTGCCATCTTTCTCGCCATTAATGTTAAAGTGGTAATAATGTTGTTGTGACCTAACGATATCCATTCCCACAATAGAATGTGTATATCACAGTTTGCTTAATTCGTAAGGACCACTGAATATTGGCCCCCATTTTTATACAATAAAATTTCTTTCTTCACCAACTAATCTAAATTTCTTTTGCCAAAAATGCATACATCTCTACGTAAACATAAAATTATGATCTTATTACATATTTTCTTTATTTTTGCTTGAGGGGCTTAGTTTCTTGTGCATCAATTTAATTCAATTCCTTTAATCTTATGTTACCTTTATAAAAGGTGAAACTAGTTGTGGAATGCCGTGATTTTGTCCCACATCTTCTCTTTCCTCACCTTGTAAAAATAATCGCCCAGAACAATCAATAGCATTATGATTCTATAGCCTCCTCTTCATCAATTCTTTCATTAAAAGTAATTGATTTAATTATCACATCTGATAATGTAATTAATATGGACCTTAAAAGGTGGTAGAGTCGATATGAAACTTTGTGGTGAACAGGACCGGGCAACAAATTCTAACGCCAAAAAAAAAAGGATTATATAAATAAAGTGAGTGGTAATACAACTCCTAACATGCGTACATGAGATAAAAATTTTAAAGGGAAAAGGATCAAACTTGTATATTTACTATATTATCTCATTATCTATATTATTAATATACTCATATTTTTTATTGTGCACATGTGTTTCATATATTTTGCAGTTGAGTGGCACATAAGTGCCTCAAAGTTACAATATTTTTCTCATGAAGTTTTGTCAAAGAGGTATGTAATTTTCACTAATGCAACTACCAATAATGCATTTTATGATGTGAAACCAAACCAATTGTGTTCTAGTTGTGTTGTGATTTGCATGTTGAGGGTTCGGTTTCCTATATGCATGTGGTTGTCATTAGGCCTGAAAACTGTATGAGAAAGCTTCTCGCACTTTGATACATGTATATATACATGATTATTTATTTGATATGTTATATTATTATCATTGTTAGTTGAATTATGTCATTGTTTTGACCATTTTTGTGAACAATTATTTAAATCTTGTCATAGCCATTTATTTAATTAAAAAACTAATTATATAATATTTTAATGTAAATAGAGTATGAAAATATTGGAGTATCGTAGGTGGATGGTTAGTAGACTTTTCCCTAATAGAGGTGGCTTAACACCTAAGTTCGCGGTAGGGGTTAATGAGTTTGATAAATTTGCAAGAAATCCTCTCTGTATTTGAGAGAGAAAGTATATAGGTCTCCTTGTGTGAAGTGTGAGAACAAAAAATTTCTACCACTTGAGGAAGTAAAGGTTCACCTACATGAAAAAGGGTTTACTAATGGATATTAGTATTGGACTTCACATGGGGAAATTGAGCCTCATGAAGATAAAATTAACATGCATCATAGTCCATCTAGTCCTCCTTTCCAAAATCATGCTATGTCGACTGATACATATCACAAATGGTTGAAGGTGCTTTTAATCAACATGTGGCAGAACCTCCTAACCTAGATGCGTAGAGGTTTTATGACTTAGTAGATACATTACAACGTCCACTAGGGGATGGTTGCACCGGTCATTCTGAGTTATCTGTTGCCCTATTAGATTGATGAGTATAAAATCTCAACACAATATGCCATAGAGTTGTTTTTATGAAGTTGTACATCTTATAAAAAAAGCATGTTCATCTAACAATTATGTGCCGACTAAGTTCTCACATGCAGAAAAAGTAGTGAAAAAATTGGGCTCACTTCTTTAAAAATAGATTATTGTATTAAAGGTTGTATGTCGTATTACAAAGATGATGCACATCTACAACAATACAAATTTTGTGATGCTCTTCGATATAAGGTGCATAAGTCCCAAAAAAGAGAAAACAAAAGGATGTTTCTTTTGCAAGAATGCATTATCTTCCCATCATTCCTAGGCTTAAAAGGCTATTTGCACCTCATAGTTATGCTCGCCAAATGAGATGACATTATGAAAATCCTCGGGAGCCTAGAGTGTTACGTCATCCATCAGATGGAGAAGCATGAAAACATTTTAATGAAACCTAGCCTAACATTTGCTTATGAGCCACGGAATGTTAGACTTGGTTCATACGCTGATGGCTTCTCCCCATTTTCATCACAATTTGTCATGTAATATTCATGTTGGCCAGTAATTATAAATACAATCCTCCTCCAGAAATGTGTATGACTACACCTTATATGTTTTTGACTCATGTTATTCCTACTCCGAAAAATCCCAAGGCTAATATAGATGTATATCTACAGCCTTTGATAGATAATTTGGAAACCTTATGGAATAAAGTTGTGCAAACATATGACATTTCTTGGAAGAAAAATTTTCAAATGAAGGTTGCATTGATGGGGACTATTAATGACTTTCTAGCTTATGGTATGTTGTCTGGGTGGAGCACAAATGGAAAATTAGCTTGTCTAATTTGTATGTCTTCTTCTAAAGCTTTTTGTTAGATAATAGAGGGAAACTGACATGGTTTGATTATTATAGACAATTTCTGCCTATAGATCATCAATTTAAGAAGACTAAGGATGAATTTAGGAAGCACAAGATTGAAATAAGTAGGTTTTATACCAGACTAAGTGGGGAACAAATATGACAAACTATGCAACATCTTCCTAAGGTGACTGAAAATAAACCGTTTGCCATTGAAGGTTTTGGACAACTCCATAACTGGGCCAAACAAAGTATATTTTGGGAATTGCCATATTGGAAGACAAACTTACTTCCACACAATTTGGATGCTATATATATAGAGAGGAATGTCTTTGATGCTATTTTCAACACCATCATGAATATGGATGACAAAACAAAGGACAATGTTAAAGTAGGGATGGACTTGAAATTCTATTGCAGTTGCAAAGAGTTGGAACATAAAGGGTTAGCTAATAGCAAAATTGTGAAAACAAAGGAAAAACTTACCTTTACCATGGAGCAAAGAAGAGATGTTTGTTTATGGGTGAAGGATTTGAGAATGCTTGATAATTATTCATTATATTTATCTAAATATGTTGATGTTAATAAAGCCAAGACAAGTGGTTTGAGGATCCAAGATTGCTATGTGTTCATGCTGTCATTACTTGTAGTTGCATTCTATGCATTACTTGAACAAATATGGAAGCCTCTTATTGAACTTAGCTAATTCTTTAGAGATTTGTGCTCAATAGTGTTGCAAGAGGACAAGCTGACCAAAATGGAAAAGAATATTGTTGTGACCTTATGCAAAATAGAGCTTCTCTTTCCTCCTGGTTTTTTCGGCTCCATGAAACATTTGCCCGTACACATGGCTTACGAAGCAAACTAGAAGGACCAGTCCAATATCGTTGGATGTATATTTTTGAAACATAATTCATTATTATTTAATACATAATTTTTAAAAATATTATGATGATTATATAACATTAACTAACATATATTGAAAATTATATCATAGTTTTTTGAGTTTGTGAAAGAAAATGGTCAAGAATACGGCATGCCTAGAAGGCTTAATATGTGAAGCGTACATTAATATTGGAACATCTCGCTTTTACACATATTATTTTGCATCTAATGTACCATGTATGAGGAATATATATTAAAGAAATAAGGATGAAGGTGAGCAAGATGGTATACAACCAACTTTATTGGTGTTTCGTCCACAAGGTCACCCTATTGGACAAGTAACACCACGATGGCTAACTGATGAAGAATATGATACTGCTCATCTTCATGTTTTGCTAAATTTGTGAGGAAGTACAACCTTATATTTGGTTAGTGTTGAACATTTCGTATCTTTAATGTTCTCTTTCAAAATGTAGTTAATATGTACTTAATTCTAAAACTAAGTGATACACTTGGCAGGTTTTTTACTCAAGAAAATAGAGAATAGAACCCATATCTTTCTAATTAGTAGGTTGATGCATTGACCGTAATCCAATTTGCTTCATGGTTTAAAACAATGTAAGTTTAAGTAACGTTTTACTCATAATAATCCATCGTACACACACATATATCACTTAATTAACTAATTAAATTATATTTTTCTATTTATTAGGTAGCCAGATTGCAAGTGTATGACATAGAATACCATCGATATTTATGTCAATTAGCATTGGCCCCTCTAAGACCTATATATGAACATATGACCTACGTATGTGGTCAATGGCTATAAGTTTTACATAGAAACTTGGAATGAAGGTAAAACAACTTATAACCATGGAGTTCGTCTGAAAGGAGCTAGGGAAGGTGGCATCGAAAATGACTTCTCTGGGATTTTGAAAGATGCAGTAGAGATCAAGTATCCGAGAGAGCCAATCAAAAAGTGTGTTCTATTCAGTTGCCACTAGTTTGATAATACCCCTAAAAGTGGTACAAGAATGCATAAGGATTTTGATATTGTGGAAATTAGACGTACTCAATGACATAAGATGCATGATCTGTTCATATTTGCGAATTTTGCAAGTCAAGTGTATTACGTACCATTTCCTATAAAGAGATGAGACAACCAAGATTGGTGGATTGTTATAAAGACTACTGCTAGATCTAGAGTGGATAGTCGGTATGCTTTAAAACTTGCTTATGAAGAGGACAATATCTCCGATACTACCACCATATCAAATGATCTTCAAATTGATAACCTTGAGGATGATGGATATCAAGAAGTTAACATAGATGTTATACCAGTGGCTCATGAGAATGAAGCAGAAGATGAGGGAGAGGAGGAGGAGGAGGAAGAAGAAGAAGAAGAAGAATTTGGTGATGAGGATGATACTGAAGTTGAAGATGACGTTCAGCTTGAAGATGATGAAGACAATGAGGACGATGATGATTAATGATTTGCTATAATTTTTGTGGTTATAATTTTATTATTATGAAGGCAATCTTGTTTTTTTGTGATCTCGCTTTTTTTGTGATCTTGTCTTATTTATGTAGTATTGTTTTATATAATTCTTGAGAGTATTCAAAGTTTTCTTCTTCTTTTTAGCCTTTTTTTTCACATTTTCTTTAAATGTTGAATAGTTGATACTAACATTATTGGTTTATTTCCTTGATTATATGCATAACAATTGTCAATTTTGTTTTTATTTGTTTCATTAGTTTTCTTAACTTAAAAGATGTCATAGAAAAGTTGCACCAAGAAAAAGTTTTGTTTCACTTTCACTTCTTCTCAAGGATCTCCCACATCTACCCCATCACCTTCCATTTCCTCTACTCCAGTAGATCGCATTCAAACTTCTAACCTTACAAACTCTCCACCTTTTCAAAATCATGCCCAACCACATACTCACCCATCTGCTATCCAATCAACCCAATTTTCTTTTGGCCATATACCTAATTCTGCTGTCATTCCAACATCTGCTACTACTGTTGAGACATCTCAACCTTCTCAAGAAGTCTCGCAACGTAATGAAGAAGTCTAATGATAAAACAAGATGAATATTTTTCTAAGAGGAAAAGAGTGAGTACTTGCTTTTTGTTGTGATTGATTTTTGTTTTAATTAACATTATAAAATGGAAATTATAATACTATGCATTTATTTAATTCTTTGCAGATTTTATCTAAACCATACTGAATTCATTCAAGCCCTTTCTAATATCATGAGGAGTAAGTATGATTCACCATATCATACTTGGAAGGATATACCAATTGAAGTACAAATTCAAAGTAAGTTACTTAAATTTGGAGGACAAAAATTTGGTATATGCTTTTTTGTATACTTACATGTAATTAAAATTTTGTTGTACTTTTAGAAAAAAAATTTATTGGAGTGATGAGCATGCTCATGAGATTATGAGGGTTTTTGAGTTCCTTGGATCGTCTAGATTAAAAAGAATGACTTTTGAGATTCGAAAAAGTGGTAAACAACCTATATGGCTAAGCAAAGAAGGTTATGATGGTTTATGTGCAATATTTATATTGAGTAACTTTATTAATTTTCCTAATTTGTTACGCAATCACTAAAATTAATGATTTCGTTAAAATTAAGTCGAGACATAATTACGTGAAATTAGCAAGTTGCGCGAGGATATTTGGGGTCGAGAATAAGCGAGATTAGATTATTTAGGACCGAATTCAGTTTAATACCTGGGAGTAAACAACCAAACAAAAAAATAGAATAAAAGGAAAAGAACAAAAAGGGGGGGCAAAAACCCCTTTCTCGAGCTCGAACAAAGAGCGGGGGGATTCTGCCAATAGCCCCGCGATCCCAGAAAGCGAGAGAGAGAGAGAGAGAGAGAGATAGAGAGAAAGGCAGCGGGACAGCAGACGACTAAAGGTGACAGTTCCGTGGAGGTGTCGACCTCATACTGCTACCCGTTTCGTGCAGAAACCTCGAGCTGGAGAGAGAGAGAGAGCTCCCGGAAAAGCCAAGCGATGCCGGCCATCGCTGGAGACAATGGCGATCTGCCTAGCGATGGTTAACCCTTAGGAGCCCAAAACCACCTCCTCCACGCTAGCCCTACTCCACCAATCTAGAGAGAGGATGAGACAAGGGCAGAGAGTGAGAAAGTGAGCATGAACAGAGGGCAAACCAGAAAGGAGGAGACTCGAATTCAGCCCGAAGTTGCCCAATTATCCTAGGAATTTGGTCCTTTAGCTTGGAGTGAGGCGGATGGTTCTTGATTCCTAAGCTATTAATAATTTGCAAAGTTTTTATCATTTCGTTCAATTAATTGAGTTGCATGTTAGTTTAGTGAGTGTTGGACTGCTTGATTATGCAAATTGGATGATTGTGACGTTGAATCAAACTGAATTTGATTAATTAATAAGGTTGGAGTTGAATCCTTGAGTTGGAATTTGAGGATTTTGTGGGAGGTGCTGAGAGGAGGGAGTCCAGTGTATTGAATTTACTTACAACATTGTAAATTGTGCTCATAAGTGTGACACTAGGCAAATTTTATTGAACTAAAAATAGTTGTGGTAATTATTGGCCATTAACCCTTCATTTCAGCAAAACTATTATTCATTAATTGTATGAAAATAGAATAACATAGAAAGGTTCATAAAAAGGCTTACCTATCTCGTACCTAGTTAGCCCGAAGTGCTTGAGGTAATTCTTGTTTACTTGACGATTCATCTCCTACTTTAGTTGCTGAAATTACTTGCAGCATGGACAATCTTTGATCATAATTTGAGTTTTAAACATCACTTGATTGCTTCCAGAGGCTATAAAAGTGAGTTGTTGAGTTCGTAAATATTTTGAATTATGAATAAAAATATTTTTGATATTCTTAAAGGCCTGTGTTGATGAGTGTGTAAGCGATTTGCTATGATATGGCAAGCGTTATGAAATATATGGTTAACAATGACTATTAGACCATTCGTTTGATAAAAGTGGGTTATAATTAAATGTTACAAGCCCTAATTAGATGTTACAAGCTCTTTTATAACTTATTTGATCCTTCATGCAACTGAATAGAGTCTTGCATTATTATGAACTGTTTTGTATCAGAAACAATGTGAAATCGAGGTGTTTATATATGATTGCATCTACTAGCTTCTAAAACATGTTTTAATGTTACATTCCTTATAAGCGAATGGTCATATGGTTATTAACTCATCTATAAGCATACTTTCCAAATGAGTAGTTTTATGATTTCGAAAGCTAACTTGAATTCATCAAGGCTTTTTAGCCATCTTGAGAATGAAAATCCCATTGTTTATGATGCAATGAGAATTTTGATGCAAGTGTATTTAAAGTGAGATGCTTCTGAAATGTTTTGAGCTAGGAGAATAGTGGTATATGTTTGGACAAATGTTTAGGAAATAGACCCGGTATGTGGAAACCCTAATTCCTAAGGAGTAGACCCAAAAGTGGAAACCTGAGAAGACCCTGACGAGAGTAATGGTCCACTGATTATAAGAATCCTTGGGGATAATACGAAGGGAGGGTGTAGATCTCCCTTAGAGCGAGTGTAGATCTCCCCTTAATAGTATAAATATCAGAATTCCATACCCCATGAAATGATTTCGTACTTGTT
Source organism: Carnegiea gigantea (assembly GCA_029747015.1). Taxonomy (NCBI): domain Eukaryota; kingdom Viridiplantae; phylum Streptophyta; class Magnoliopsida; order Caryophyllales; family Cactaceae; genus Carnegiea; species Carnegiea gigantea. Next base: position 2,205 of record JAKOGI010003218.1, on the reverse strand, counting down.
ATGTGATGCAAACTCCTTATTTGAGGACCATGCTAGTGCTAAGATTTGGAAAAGTGCATGTACTCTTAAAAAGAGCTTTTACTGATTCCAAATTATTTGCCTGTGAATAATGATTGTTTTATGAACATTTTCTTTGGTTTAAGCAATGGTCCTTGTCCTTTATGCGTTAATCCTAATTTCTTACTAAAAAGAATCCCACTTGGTGATTTTAATTGAACCTATTGATAATAGGTGTTTATGTGTGAACTAAATGCTCCATTGTTCTCAATACCTAAAATTTTGTATGAGTCAGATCGTTATTGAGTCTTGTATGCCTGCTGGGTGATGTTAAGTAAGTGTAACAAGTGGGTATTGCTCCTAAGTTATAAGAGGCATAGTTTAGACAAGTTGAATTGTGCATGCAATACAGGGAGTTTAGGAATATCTTTTGAATCTCGAAGATTATTGAGGTAATAATGAATATAAGAGACCTTATATGGTTATTATGTAATATTGAATATCAAAGTGTGTGACTGCTACTTAAAAGTATTATGTGTAACAGTTTTGTTTTCTTGGGGTTGAGGATCATTCACTGAGCGTGTGATAGCTCATGCTCTCTCTATTTCCCCTTTTCCCAGGTTCTTGAAATGATAGGTAGAAGTATGTTCATGTAAGTCGAGTTAGAGTCCCCGCCTTACTTTGAAAAAGGTGTTATATATACATATATATGTAGACTTATGAGTTTAATGACATAATGTGATATACTCATAAGTTCTTGAGTTTTTATAAATTAAATATGTTTGTCCATGTATAGCATATTAAATAACAGTCGCTTTGTATAGCCATGTCAGCCAACCAATTGATTAACCAGTTATCTTTTTAGCTAGAGTTGTTTATTTTTGGGATGTAAACTCCAGTGCTGTGGATGTGTGGTCCGCTGAACTATATCTTTTATTCCTTTCTTTCACTAAAATTCATACCCGGTGTGCGCTAGGTGTATGGCTAGTAGAGTTATGGTCCCCAGCGTAAAGTCGTCGAACTTATGGATATGTCTTGCATGTCTTGTCGCTACAAAGACCCAATGTAAGGCTTTAAGTCTAGGAAATGGTCAGTTTTTAGGCGAAACTCTGTCCGTTTTGCCGCAGGATTTAAGAAAAACATTAGCGTGTCTAACCCTAAGGGATAGAGGTATTATAAATGATATTAGAGCAAAGCCCTACGACCACAAGCCGCGATTTGAGTCTTGCATTTCATATAGCTACCTAGGAATGTCTTTGTGATGATGAGACATATGTAATGTTTTTGTGCGTAAATGTGGTTTTGGTACGATTGTTGGTGCAATTGATTAACTATGTGTGACTTAAGTGAGCTGGTTGATTGAATAAGTGAGCCATTTACTAGCGTATATGCTGAATGGCTTGTATTCTTATGAATTAGTTAAGTGTTAGCTCAATCAATAATTGTTTTGTATACACACCTGGTGATTTAAATCGAAAGTTTAAAGTACGCTTGATTTGAACTCAAACGATCGGAAAAGTCTTAACTCTAAGCTCATTCTTTTCCCCTAAGGTATGATTTGCTCCTCGGACCCCATAATGGGGTGAGCAGACATATTCAATTGGTTGGTAGAGAGAGTGCTAGAAGCAAAACTATTTCCCTTCTGAAAACCTAGAGACTTTGAAAGTTAAGGTCTTTTCTAATTAGTAAATTAAGGTTTTTCCTTTGCATTAAAAGACACTTCTAATTATCTGGTTAGGCCTTACTATTGCATTTGAAGACTTCCATTCGCTTTACAATAATGCTCAAGTCTAATTCTATGAGCATAAGTTTCTATGTTTAACCAGATGTTTTAGATGCCTACATGCCAAGATGCATATTTGCTTGATGCGTTAATGATGAGTTGTTCGTAAGTCATTAAAAGATCGCTTTTCATGACTGAAAGTTCATTTAGATAATACCCCTTTTACATAAATTCTCAATTTATAAGGGAACTAAGTGAGATATTTATATACATGCACGTCAATATGGGCAGTTGTGATAGGGTCTTGTTGATTGTTGCATAAGTGTTATTTCGAACCTCGCGTACACTTGCCATTGATACTTATATACAGTCCTAATTTGGATTTGTTATTTTTATAGAGAGTCTTCCTTACTTCAAAACATACATATGCATATATAAATATATGTATATGTATACACACACATACATACATACATACATATATA